>CALPBR020000027.1:0-17785 GCA_943138885.2 Tholera decimalis
CAGCAAGTTGGTACTTTGCAGAGCCATCCCACAAGTGGCTGCAATACTCCACGCAGGAACGGACCTGTGCTTTATACAGATTTAGAAGCTGTCCAGGCGTGAAGTACCGCCTCACCTTGTGTAGGAGTCCTAGCTTTTTTGCTGCAGTCTGAACTTACCGGCGATGCCGGGATTGCGGGAATATTCTAACGAGATACCGCGGCCCCGGAACGAAAGGGCAACTGAAAGAACAGGAAAAGTTGTAGTCAGTAGGAGTCTAAATATACTTTTCCACTCCATTCAGAGCGGAAGTAGTCATTCGATGATTTCGCCCTCGAAAAACAAATAGCTTATCATTAAGTAAACAAAAAATCTTGAAATACATACTTAGAAAACTAATCATACCGAATAGATTGATGTAAACTCAATTTAATTTATTTATTCAAGTTGACATACATTTCATTTACATGCTGCAGGTTTTCACAGCGGGTCCCAATCTAGGCACAGTCTGTAATTTGGTGACCAATACAACTCACTAAGTTTTAACTTAACACTTTTCTGCTAGCGAAGTAAAATTTATACAAAGAGTGTGAGTATAGTAAGTGTGATATAAGTTTTTAGGCTAACATAGTCACTGACAGTATCATCAGAACTCAAAACGGGATATTTACCATTCATAACTTTTGTTTCAAGTTTTCGATATTTCGGCACTGTTGCATGCGTCGTGATCACGTATGAACTGAAGTAATTGCGGGTGGAAGTTTATGAGCAGACAAATCGGTCTACCCTCTTTCTCGTTCCTTTTTGTGATCGACACCGCTACCACTGTCACATGTCTAACTAAACACTCGATTCTGTTCCCGACACACAAAACTCACCGTGTCGTTTCGCAAACTTTTTAGGCCGTGCGCGCACTGCGTTGCGTTTTGGAAACGCAAAATCTGTGAAGTATGGAGTGTCATAGAAGTGCGCGCACTGCGGTGGAATAAACGCGTGCGGTAGAGTCACCGGTGGCCCCGGTCATTCTACCGGTGCGGTAGAACTACCGCAATAGCGGCCACCGCAAGGCAATGCGGCACGGAACTTTTTCGGTTTTTACACATTTGAACCACTGCATTCCAGGCCCTCGATAATTGAAACCCATCCTTCCGGTTGAAATTGTCGTATTTAGTAATCTCGAAACAAAAGATAAACATGGTAAATATCCCGTTTTAAGTTCTAATGATATAGTAAGTGTGGTTAAGTGATCTTTTTGTAAGTAAATTTCTCCATTTTGTATTTTAAATTAGGAAGCCGAGCAATTGTTTGAATTTGTGTATTTTTATTTTATTTTATGTGGGTCTTGGACTTGAAATAAATGAATTTTATTTATTATTTTATATTGCTTAATGTTCTTTCTGAGGCATATAAGTATCTCGATACGTTAAACACCGATTAACGGATCTACCTTGACAAACGTCGCTTAACTTTAAAGGTCGATCCGTATGGCTCCTCTAGATCATCCATTGAGATTGGACACCATGGTTGATAGTAGGGTGGACTATGAAAATTATCTCTCAAACAAAAAATATTCTTTCAGACTGACCCGAATCAATGGCGACTGGTATTCTACGTGTCTTCAGCAATCTACATCGCCACAAACACATTCTTCATTATATTTGGTACCAGTAACAGACAGTCTTGGAACGAACCCGATACCAAAGAAATTACTACAGGTGAAAATGGTTTTTTATTGATAAAAGGTTTGCGTTTGACCACCATCTCACCTGATGGTAAGTGATGATGTGGCCGAAGATGAAGCACGCTTAGTTAGAAAGGGCCTACCTGGCCTAAAGACCTCCAGGTTATACCTATCAGGAAACACAGACTCTGACAGGGAATAGGGTAGTTTCCTAAAATATTTTATTTAGTCCGTCACGTAGTTTAACAAAAAACATTGGACACGTATTTTATATTTTTTTTACGTAATTGAAAAATTAAGACGATACAGTGAGCTGAAATTTCGCGTGACGTCACACCTCGGTATAATTCTTAGCGATGTGTAACGTCACCAGCCCCCACTCCTGTACTTTGAAGCTTTCCATTTTTGGGAATTTTTCTTGACTTGAAAAAGCAAACAAGTGACCAATATTTTTTGAAAATCTACCTAATGGACCAAATAAAATAATTATTTTGTAACACAGGAACCTAACTAAAGTTAACTACAGCGCGGGCTCAGTGAGGGTTTGTGGATATCGGATGTCTACGTATTTTTCATTCTTTTTTTTTTTTTTTTCTATTTATTTTAAGGGCTTTATCGCTGAGCGATAACGTCGCCCTGTAACATCACCAGAATCTTAGGTCTAACTTAAAACTGACATGAACTTAAAGCGAATAATGCCAGTTTGTACAGTATTTTAGCCTGGTCCGATAAAGGATAGGCTAGATTGGAATTACACTCTCCAACATTATATTTATTAAAACTAAGTAAATGGAATCGCAAAGTCTCATTTCGGATACACTCCATCAAAATATGTTGTACATCTTCGACCACTCCACATTCTTCACAAATATGAGCACATCTTACGACTAACTTTAAGTTCGTCGAGTATGTTTAATAGGCTAATGATATCAATATTGTTGTAGGCGTTATTAATGTTTATAAAACAACCAACTGTTACAAGATTTGAAGTAAAACCGAGTTGAATATTTGTCGTCAAAGCGTTAAGACTGTCTAAACATGACTTAGTTTTACGAAAACCAATTGTATTATCCGAGAATATACATCTGTTTTCAAGATACCACTCTAATCGTTTGTTTAAAATTGCATGAAAAATTTTGCAAAGACATGACATTAAAGAAATAGGCCGAAGAGAAGAAGCTAGTCCTGAGTCTCGTCCTGGTTTGGGAATAGGGATTATTTGAATATTACGCCACTGTCTTGGGACAAAACTAAAATCGTAAAATTTGTTGTATAAAGAAAGTAATAATAATTTACCTATGTCTGGGAGATTCTTAATCAAAGAAAATGATATTTCGTCACAGCCTGGTGCCGTATCTTTTGACTTGATGGAATTTTCGAGTTCCTGTATTGAAATTACAGTTTCAAGTTTATTGTTACAAGATTGAAAGTCGGGTTCAGGGGGAGAAACATAATCAGGAGTTAGGTCATTAAGTAGTGCTTCTGCTAAACTTGAATCAACATCCTGATAATTGGATTTGCGGCCTTTTACCCATCTCATTCTGTGCCACATATCACTAGCAGAAGTCGTTGAGTCAATATTCGAACAAAAACTTCTAAATGAATCACATTTTGCCTTACGTGTCATTCTCTGCGACTCCTGAATCTTTTCTTGTAATAGTGCATAGTTTTGTGGAGAAGGGTTACGCCTAAATTTGGCCAACGCTAAACGTCGCAATGCTATGGCTCTAGACAGCTCTGGACTCCAATATGGTTTCGGTTTAAACTTAGAGCTGATATGTTGAGGAATAATAATTTGCGGGATATGGGCATCTGCTTTCAAAAAGTGTTTTCAAAAAAATCATAACACAACTGCGGGTCCGCGGGGGCATCCGACTCTTGGAGAGTTCTTTCTACAGACAAAGTGTAATTTACCCAGTCAGATCTTTTAAAGTTCCTTTTTTTTATAGTTTCTTTGGTAACATTAACACTGGTGGATAATTTTATAACGAGGTGGTCACTCCTTAATGATTCGTTAGTAACTTTCCAAATACAATTTAAAGCCGAATCCAAAGAAACAAAAGAAATGTCGGGAGAGGATTGTTGCAAGACATCGTTAAATAATCTTATACGAGTGTAACTTCCATCATTAACTGAAATAAAGTTGTGATCAATCATCGAATCAAATATTTGAGACCCACGTTGATCTGTTTTATACGACCAGTTTGAATGGTGGCCGTTAAAGTCACCTAAAATTAAAGTTTTATTGTTTGATATTGAAAATATATTATCCCAATCTCTCTGTAATGTGCGAACTGTTGACGGGCAGTAAATAGCTATTATACTCTCAATATACTGACAATTTAACAATTGAACGCACAACACCTCAATACCTGGGTTATAGTTATATACATTGCGCGGTTGCGCCTTATATATAACTATAACCCAGATCCTACATCCAACGTTTCCTCACGATATTTTGCTAAAACTAACTGTGTTGGGGCGACTTCCATTTAACGAGCTGCTGTAAGTAATTTACGTAGGGCGACTTCGCAACCCAATACCTAAAAGTATAACACAATACCCTGATATTTAAGTCACCAATTCTCCTGACTCACCCAATGTGTTATGTGTAATTTAGACAGCTTTAATTAATAACTCTGTTTTTTGTTTCAGGAGAAGAAAAGAAGGCTGAGAAAGTAGTTTAAGAGACAAATAAACTTTCTACTGTTATGTATTTGTAAATTTTGTAAATACTTATTATTAAATTGTGTTACCAAAATAATGTCTTTTATTTTAATATTTTTTTTATTTATTATATACTTTATTGTACACCTTACATGGATACAAAAAAAATTAACTAGTGTACAATGGGCGGTCTTATCGCACAGAGCAATCTCTTACAGACAACCTTTGGATGGACAAACTTAAAGGAGACAGATTAAGGGCTGTCAGTGTACAAACATCATAACATTAATTGAACATCTATATAATAAAAACGAATCGCTAAATGTGTTGCTAAGCGCAAAACACGAATACCAATTTGGCTGATTCTTTTTTGTTGTGTTTGTGTTTGTCAGGAGGAGGTTCTTAAGAAAAAAAATAAAAAATTAGAAAAAGGTCGCAAGGGTTAGAGGTAGGGTAGGGGTAGGGTACGGTACGGTAAGGTAGGGCATTGGTAGGCTAGGGTAGGGTAGGGGTAGTGTAGGGTTTGGGTAGGGTAGCGGCAGAGTAAGATATGGGTAGGGTATCGGTAGGATAGGGGTAGGGGTAGGATACCACGCGAACGAAGTCGTGGCGGGTCAGCTAGTAATAATATAAAATACATACAACACATATTTATTATTTAAAAAAATTGAGAAAGAAGGGGAAAAGTTATAGGAAGAGGTAGTGCTCCTTCACCATTCTTTTGAACGCTCTCATGAATCATCTGCTTATCCTCAACTATATTGGTAACAGCTTCAAGTCTAACCGCATGCAGCTGATTACTAGTGTTTTATATGGAGCTTAAGCCTGACCTTCACAGCCTAGAAGCTGAGAACCACGATATCTCTTGACAATAGTTTAGCGTTTGACCACCATCTCACCTGATGGTAAGTGATGATGTGGTCGAAGATGGAGCACGCTTACTTAAAAGTAACCTATTCACTCTGGACTTATAGACTCCTAGGTTATAGCAATCGGGAAACACAGACTCCGGCAGGGAATTCCACTCCTTAGCCGTACGCACAATGAAGGTATTCCCAAAACGTTTTCTACGTATGGGTGGGATGTCCACCATGTAACGATGGCGCATCACCGTTTGTCTTGTAGTCCGATGATGGAACGGGCTTGGCGGAATTAGATTGTGAAATTCCATCGCATGTAACCGATAGAAAACCGATAGACTAGCAACTCGTCGTCGATGTTCAAGGCTTTGGAGCTTTGATTCGACCAGTGCATCGTTGCCAATGAGTCTTTTACATTAAATTATTGCCGTGACCCCACTCCAGACACAAGCATATTTAGCTTAGTTTCTACCGCTAGTAATCTTTAAAAAAATATGTACAAATGACAGGTGGCACAAACGGTTTCATGTGCTTTCGGAAGCACGGAGGCAACTCGATAATTTTACATAGTAACCAATCCACGGACCAAACTCTGTAAGCGTTGTTTGACCTTGAAAATTGACCCATGTGTCTGTTATTAATTAGCCACGACCAATTATTGTCTACTATTTAAATTTTGAATTTTTATGTTTTTTTATTTGAAACCACCAATGTGATGTTTTGAGGGTTCCGTAGCCGAATGGCAAAAAACGGAATCCTTATAATTTCGTCATACTGTCTGTCCGTCCGTCGGTCCGTATGTCACAGCCATTTTATTCCGAAACTATTAAGACTATACATGTGAAACCTGGTAGTTAGATGTATTCTGTGAAACACTACCCGATTAAAAAAAAATATTTAAAATACATGGAACTAAAAATGAATATATTTTTTTTTTCATGCGTGTGTGGTATCTATAGATAGGTCTTTAAAAATTACATTGGGGTTTCTAAAACCACTTTTTCATAAAGTTAATCGTTTAAAAGATATACGCTTCCAAAGTGGTAAAATAATGGAGTACAAAATATTAAAACAAAAATATAAAACTATAGATCTTAATGTAAACTTTCAACCAAAATTAGTTTGAACGAGATCGGGTAACGTTTTGGGAATACCTTCATTGTGCGTACGGCTAAGGAGTGGAATTCCCTGCCGGAGTCTATGTTTCCCGATAGCTATAACCTAGGAGTCTTTAAGTCCAGAGTGAATGGGTTACTTTTACTTACCATCACTTACCATCAGGTGAGATAGTGGTCAAACGCGAACCTATTTTCAATAAAAATAAAAAAAGTTTTTGTAATACAGCATATTTTCTAAAACCACAAATATAACTTTGTAATTCATACAAACACTATGAAAAACAAAGTTATTGAACGTAGTTGTAAAAAATATAAATAAGCTAGTTTTAAGAAATTTGTTAGGTTTTTTTGTCAAATAAATATACATATTATATTTATTATTATAGTACTGCGGAACCCTTCATGGGCGAGTAGATCCCGAGTAGATCCCGGGATCTACTCCGAAATGACACATCCGAATGTTCGGGACCGACCGAAAGACGACCGAACATTAAATTGTTGTCCTACTACGAACAAAGTTCGGACTGGTAAAGTTCGGTCGGCACCATAGTCCAATGTTCGGTGAGTGTATGACCGAATGAAATGTACTGCTAGAGTTGAACGTTTTATCGTTGTGGTTTTATTAGTCATTAATGTTCATTTCGATATAATTTAACTGTTGAATTGCAGAATAAAACTATTTTTTATAATAAGAAAATTGGACTTTACTTTTAATCCAGTATTTAAAACTACGAAAATTGTAATATTTCTCAAAAAACAATATATTTACCATTATACTAGTTACTATACTCTTTGATATTTACAGCAGACATAGAGATTGCCTATGCCGATTGTCAAAATAAAAAAGTCAAAGAATGACAAGTAGGACAAAAACAAACGGTGCTTGAGTTTTTAAAACCGCAGGAATAAATATATTTATACTCAAACCAAATCTCGTCTGTTGCTATCGTTATATTATAGCGATAACCGTATTTCGGTCGTTTAGCATCAAGTGACTGACTGAAGTGTTAAGTTTTTAAGTTAAGTTACGACATCATATCAACAAAAAATAATGCTACTTGGATTTATCGTTTTCTCATGTTCGTGTTTTGGATGTTTGAAAATGAAGTTATGAACAAACATTCTTCAAGAACAAGTCACCATGTCCGGACCGACATCGGCACAAATTGATGCTCTCCTCAATTTCCTTGAGCAGCATCGAGAACTGGCTAAAGGCAACTTGAGGAGTATCGACGGTCTTACTTTGAATCATCGACTGTGGGATGAAAACCGGACCACGCTAAATGCTATGGGCGGCTGTACCAAAACCACAAAACAGTGGCAAAAATTAAATTTTCATTGATTGATTAATTGAGTAGGTACGTATCTACTTAGGTAGGTAAATACTAAAATTTACACGAATATCTTACATTCCAAATTTCAATAAATTATTGTTATGTCCATGGTTTTGTCACTATAATATTGTAGTTGGATGCAATTTATTATCTAACTCATTTTACTTAAATATTGCATTACATGTCTGTTGAGCTTATTTTTGTACATACATCCATGAGTTTATGTGTGTTGAGATTTCAGCTCTGCTGCGTGTGTGGAGACTGAAGGTTCTTTAAATAACGTAGTCAACACCAGGAATTACTTTAAAACAGTGTATTGCGAAGATTACAATTAGGTATAGATTAGAATAAAGATGCGTGCGATGTGGCGATGTGATCGGAATCAACAAGAAAAAAACAGAAAACGTTTTTGAAAATAGTTGATGCGTAGCGTAGTGATTGGTCAGCGGCATCCGTGGATAACCAATCGCTGTGTCGTAGGTGGTAGAACAGTCCTTAAGGCGATGACTATTTGTTAAGGCGATGTCTGAACATGCCCCCGGCCTTGGAAGTAGGTACCGACGTCCAACACCTTGTCTTCATCTCCATCATCGAGCAGGGGACAGATTCGAGGAAATGCGCGTCTGATGACTTCTGACTTTGTCTGGATGTCAGCCACTCGAGAAATCCCATCCTTTCCTGGCCTTGTAGGGATGATCCGCCTCAAGCTCCATTTCAGTGGCGGTGCGTTGTCCTCTTTAATGACGACCAGAGTGTTTGGCCGCAGATCTAGCCCATGTTGTCTCCATTTTGTCCTCGTTTGCATTTCTGAGATGTATTCCTTGGACCCTCGAATCCAGAAATGTTGTGTGCGCTGTTCGGCTCGAACTGGTAGCGTGTCAACCGGTGAGCATGAACATCAGTCAGCTGTGGCATCGCAGGCGCTGTCAGGAGACGACCAACCAGGAAGTGAGAGGGACACAAAGGAAGGGAGTCATTAGGATCTACTGATAAAGGACTCGGGCTGGAGTTGAGGATAGCTTCAATGTGTGATAATACAGTACTATATTCTTCGTACGCTAGATTTGCGTTACCAACGATTCGTAACAAGTGGTGCCACTCCAGCCTCCCACAATTCACCAAAATGAGGCGCATAAGGCGGGAGAAAAGTAAACTTAATGTCCTGGCTAGTCGCATATTCAATTAAATCGGCAGAATATGTAGATACGAATTTATAAATTTCATTTGCTAGACCTATTCGTTTGTTATCTGAAATTATTTCTTCAGGTTTGCCACGCCGGGAAATAAATCTCTTTAACGCAAGCAGATAAACATCAGAAGAAAGGTCACTGACAGGCTCTAAATGTATTGTACGTGTAGCTAATAAATAAATAGGAAAATAAACCTTAATTAATTTAGAGCCCCTACCTTTCCGATTCAGTACGAGCACTAGTTCGACGTGGTCTACACCAACCAGTACGTAAAAACGGAAAGCTTGGAGTAATTCTCTCTTCCGGTAAGTTGCCCATAATAGGAGATAGATTTACCTCTCAACCGTGTACACATAACGCACTCATGGACAGTGCGCTTGGCCAAGTTCCTACCCTCCACCGGCCAGTGGGACTCACGTAGGTTATACAGCAACACCTGCGGCGCAGCGTGCTGCCGCTTGTGCTCGTGCCCAAACAATAGCACTAAGAACCAGTGGTAGGAAAAAATAAGTAGGTGTTTTTATCGAACTTAAATCTGATGACAGTTTTATTCGTCCTCGGACTCGTAAAATGTCATCACTATATGCGAAAATATTTAATCTACTTAAGTAATATTTATTTTTAAGAAATTGATTACTAGATAATAATTTGCATTCATTAGGAAAAGATTCGCGTTGTGACAACTTTACTAAAGTTATGCGTGCATTCCTCAACTCATTAACAATGAGAGGTCCGCGGCTAATGTTATTCCTATTGAGAGTATTAAGAATAAAACGTACCATGTACGCACATGCGCGTTGCATACATTTAAATTGAGAAAACCTCTTAAATAGAAAAAGTGAAATATCTATCATCAGACATTGCCTATACATTTTCTCAATATCTACACAAACCGTGTATTTATGTTGCCTAAATTGTAGCATAATAGACAATAGATCACTTTGTATCGGTGGGCCTACCATTAGCACGTCGTTGAGCGAGATGTCATTGCTAGCTGCGGCACTGACATCAAACACCACACGTAGCTTGGTGGTGCTGTGCTCACGAAATACTCCATTATGCGATGGGAAATAGTTAGGCGTTCCGATGCGATCAACACGATTCATGTGACAAGTGAATGTACCCGTGAATGAAATCGGCATAAAGTTTTCTATGGTCAGGTTCGCGTAATAATTATTTTTCGAGAAATAAACCTTTCGTAATAAACCTTCGTCGTGCCTGTGAGTAAGTTTCGTCTAAAGTATCGGGTGATTTTTTAAAAGGAATGCGAACTTTGAACCTTCCGTCACTATTGCGCGTTTTAGTATTAACGAAATGTTGTTCATAAGAACGCCCCTCATCTGTGCGCGTATCCCGATACGCAGACATGTCTTCCAAATCCCAGCATTTGCGTAACTGGGATTCGATGGACTGAGAAAAGTTACACTGAATGTAGGTACCTATCATGACGCGTAAGAGAACAAATTGGGCCGGAAATAACCCATCCCAATTTTGTGTCTAATAAGAAAGGCCCACTAGGTAATCTTATTTTATTAGAATTAATTAAGTCCCAAAATTTATCTGCACCGATTAGGATATCTATATTTTGAGATTCATTAAAATGTGGGTCTGCCAAAACAATATGTTCGGGGATTTTAAGCGGTCCGCTTTGTTGTGACAAAGCAGGTAACGCCGACGTAATGTTAGGCAAGACAAAACATTGTAAATGCGTGGTGTACGGGTGAACGCGCGACTTTAACTCGATGTCACATATTTGCGTAGATTTTGTGACCGAGTTACCTACACCTCGTATTTCTTGAGTGGACTGTATTACTGGCGCTTGAATTAAATTGCATAAACTTTGTGTAATGAAACAGCGTTCACTACCGCTGTCAAGGAGTGCGCGTGCTAGGTGATAATTCTTACGTTCGTCAACTATCTCAACTAATGCAGTCGTTAGTAGAACCGGTTTCATTACAGCTGATTGAGTCGTCGTGTTTATGTGCGCTTTGTTTGCATGGATCGCTGTAAATTCTACTGCCGAGGACGATCCCGGTGCGGTGCGCGCGGCAGGGGGCGGAGTAATCGCTCCTGCGCCGGCGCTCACGGTCACGGTAGCCGGTGTCTCATTAGCGCGCGACACATGAAGTGCTACAGATTGATTCGTATGATTATCGGAATGCAATAGCGAGTTGTGTTTTTTGTTGCAGAATCTACACGGTCCGAACTTACAATTGTCTAAAGTGTGATCCGAACGTAAACAATTAATACAAAGTTTCTTTTCGTGAACGAATTTGTGTTTAGAATCTAAATCAAAATCAAGAAATCTTTGACAAGCATAAAGTGGGTGATTTGAATTGCACAGTAGACAAAGCTTTTTTCTTTTAGTGGATATGTGTGACTGTTGACGCTGTGACTCATTGGTGGAAACATTGCAGTGAATTTTAGAGTGATTAGTTTGAGTGTTTGGTTTTCTATTATCATAATTGCGTTTACTATGTGACACCTGCAATGTTTCCAGCACGTCAGCTCGATCTTTAAGAAAGTTTATCAAATCTTCCAGCTTGAGCTTTCGCTTAGACTGAGAATCGCTATTCCTAGATAATCCCTGTGCGCGTTTATATTGTTCCCACTCTTGTTCGGTAGCTGGATTCAATCTAAATAAAACTAAATAGATAACCAGTGTATCCCAAGTGTCAGTTGGCTCGCCGAGGATTTTCAATGCGCGTAAATTCTTTAACACGGTATCTATTAGCTGACGAATTAGAACTGGCGATTCCTTGCTTACGTTCTGCATAGTGAACAACGACATGACGTGATTATGCACTAATAGTTCGCTATTATTGTACCGATTGAGAAGTAAATCCCATGCGACCGGGTAGTTGGCACTAGAAAATTCTACAGCATTGATAACTAGCTCCGCACTTCCTTTCAATGATGATTTCAGGTAGTGAAACTTTTCTATATTACTAAGGTCATTAGAATTGTGCACTAAAGATAGAAAAGTGTCCCTAAATTCCAACCAGTGCTCGTATGAACCGTCAAACGTAGGCATAGAAATTGTGGGTAATTTAACGGTCGGTTTGTGGTGACTACTACATTTGCTAGAACTGTCAGTGACCTCACTTGGATTTAAAACACATTCAGCTTGAGATAATAAGGTGTAGTAGGTATTTTCAAACAATTCCCTTTGCGTTAATTGCTCATCTACATCGGAGACTGATTCCTCGAGTTTACTCTGAATGTCATTGAACTCGTCGAACAATCTAGTGGCTCCCTGAATCCGTAATTTAAGATCTACGCGTGTTTGACTAGACAAAGTTTCACCAACAATATTAGATAAGTAATTTGAGAATTTGGTTAATCTACCTTTTACTATCCCTCGTCTTTTAACCAGATCCCTTACTAGTGTGCAGTCGTCACTTGGATTGAGCCTATAGGGGGATTTCTCACGTGACTTCTGACCTGCCAAGACCTCTGACTGACTCATCTTGGTGGAAAGTGGAAAGAAAGGAGTACTCACGTTTGAATATGACGGTTGAGACGAGATTTTTGTAGGCAACGCACAATTTAACGACTAGAATTACACTGAAATTAAGCAATATCACGGTATTACACAATTGAAATGGATATGAATAGGGCTGGGCAGGATGGCTGGCCGTACCTGTTATGCGCGTTTTCAGGTCATCCAGCAAATCCAGAATTCGGCTCAAAGGTCCAATGTTGAGATTTCAGCTCTGCTGCGTGTGTGGAGACTGAAGGTTCTTTAAATAACGTAGTCAACACCAGGAATTACTTTAAAACAGTGTATTGCGAAGATTACAATTAGGTATAGATTAGAATAAAGATGCGTGCGATGTGGCGATGTGATCGGAATCAACAAGAAAAAAACAGAAAACGTTTTTGAAAATAGTTGATGCGTAGCGTAGTGATTGGTCAGCGGCATCCGTGGATAACCAATCGCTGTGTCGTAGGTGGTAGAACAGTCCTTAAGGCGATGACTATTTGTTAAGGCGATGTCTGAACAATGTGCATGCGTTTATTTGATGTGAATTGCAAGAACAACCATACCTACATGTTTATATGAACAGTCCAGTATATTTTTTTACCAATATCTGTGCTTTATTGTGACTAAGTATTAAAATTCAAACCAGTTTCTGATAGGACTAATTTTATGTTTAGATATTTTTTGTGAGTGTACCAAGGTCTAATTACATTGTTAATTTATTTTAGGTGTGGACAGATAAAAGCATTTGGCAAAAAAAGGCAGCAGGGGAGGCACGCCGGTCTGCATCTGCCACAGGAGGTGGACCATCCACGGCTCCTTCACTATCCCAATGGGAACTTAAAATAGTTTCTATTATGGGAGATGGAAAGAAAGAAGAAAGAAAAAAGAAAGAAATTATAATCATTCTAATGGTTACTTAATATATTGAATGTAAAACTAATAAAGTTAAAAAGAATGTTAATACATACTAGTAATAAGAAACTGTTTTTAATATAGTTTACCTATCCATTTCGAGTAACTCAGACAAAGACAGAAAGAAAGACTCGTACAATTATTAGAAAATGAACGAAATCTATAATAATAATAGTTTAATATACTACTACTATTAAAAGTTTCGTTCATTTTCTAATAATTGTATAAGTCTTTGCCATTTCGCCACAATTTTAAGTATGACACATTCACTTTAACACTTTAAACAAACATAAAACTCAAGATAATTGTAATAATTTATTAAATTCGATACTTACGATACTCAAAAGACACCTATTTTGCTGTCGTGAATTTTGACATTAATTTCACGCTGTAACTCTCGTCAAACTCAAATTATCGGTCAGGCTTTTCTCGTTCAGAGTAGGGTTTACGATACAATAAACGTCAAAATGAAGTTCGGTCGGCTCCGAACCGACCGAACGAAATAGAATGAAGTTCGTAGTATGAAACGCCCGAACATTCGGCCGATACTTCGTTTTTGTGGTTTCGGAGTAGACCCCTCGCACTTGGCCAATTTTTTTTATAATCTGGTCATAGCTGGAAACGATTATGCTTGTGAATATACAAGCCAACAATATTGTTTGCCAAAAAAGCAGATTGATTGAATGCTGTAAGCACCTTGTCTTTTATAAAATAATTATGTTAACTACCTGTCTCCAAGACTTCGTTTGCGTGAGAGGTTTTCCCGTGAAAATCCCGAGCTTGTGGGAATCCTGAGATTAAAAGTGATCTACATGTTATCTCAGCGATCGCCCGGGGAAAAACCCACTAAAATCTGTTTAACCATTCCCCAGATTAGCCCGGACAAACAAAAAGTCAGAAACTGACAAAAATTAAAGTGGTTTTATTTTAATATCGTGAACTGTGTTTTCGCACATTCACAACATACACTTATATCTAAATCATATACATAAATCCAAGTTTAATTCATAATATATTAATAATGAATAGGTACGTGGAGCAAGAACTTTGTATCTCTTTTTACGGAAATTACGTGGTCGGAGCTAAACTAAACTCATTGGCAACGATGCACTGGTCGAGTCATAGCTCCAGAGCCTTGAACATCGACGACGAGTTGCAAGTCTATCGGTTTTCTATCGGTTACATTTCGGGGAGTGTGCGATGGAATTATACAATCTAATTCCGCCAAGCCCGTTCCATCATCGGACTACGAGACAAACGGCGAAGTGCCATCGTTACATGGTGGACATCCCACCCATATGCACAAAATGTTTTGGGAATGCCTTCATTGTGCGTACGGCTAAGGAGTGGAATTCCCTGCTTGAGTCTGTGTTTCCCGATACCTATAACCTAGTAGTCTTTAAGTCAAAAGTGAGTAGGTTACTTTTAGGTAAGCGTGCTCCATCTTCAACCACATCATCACTTACCATCAGGTGAGATGATGGTCAAACGCGAACCTATTTTTAATAAAAAACAAAAACTATTTGCTCTAGATTTAAGACTCGCAGTTTGTAGCTCCTAAGTTCTAGACACAGATTCTGGAATTGGTACTAGAATCTGCATTTCCTGATCGCAGCGGCATTTTTATTCCATTCCTTAGCTGTACGCACAATTAAAGTATTCCCTAAATGTTTTATGTGTATCGGTAGTATTGTCATAATTATGCAGGAAGCAAATCCATACTTCCATACTATCTGTCTATTATGCTTTCACGTCTAACTCACCCGACCGATTTTGATGAAATTTTAAATGAAAATAAGTATGTAGTTGATGGCTTAGTGTCAAATATAGGCTAAATTAATTAAAAAAAAAAACAGATATTAAAGTTTATATTGATGGGATATTAATAAACGTGGGTGAAACCGTAGTGCACAACTAATATTTTTATATACTAATGCATTTGAAATCATTTAAATTATTGTCCGAACTAAAACCTACTTGAATGTTCCTCAATAGTTTTAAGAACAAAATATGGCTTATTGACATAAATACTTTTAGCCGTCCCGCGTCATATTAATATAATAAAGACATATTAATAAAGACAGTGACAGGTTTATTATAACATGGTTTTAGATTTTATCTGTACTTTCCATAAAATACATAGCTTTATTCTCTTCGAGCAGGGCTGAATATAAATTTATAAAGCACTATCCATGTCAAAGCCGATCATGATAATTAATTTAAAATAATGAACGGACTCAAACAATAGTTTGTTAAGTGCAAAACCAGATCTTCTATGGATCAAGGACTTCACTGGATTGTAAATATTTGCAGTATTTCAGATGTGTAACAGTAAGTACAGATAACATAATCAGACTATAATGATTCCACTGCGGGGACAAAGACTTTATGAGAGGGAATGAGTAGTAACCCACGACGCGGGCGCAGTGCAGGTGGGTGGAATGTTTTAGGAATTTTCCAAAGTCTTTTGTCTTGTAAGTAGTACATACACACATAGTACAAAATATTTACAGATTATAACAAAGGAGTTGAAGCCGTCACCGTACCCGATATCGGTCAGATCACATCATCACAAAATATTCCTTGTTGTATAAGTTTTTATTAACTGCGATGTGTCTTCAGGTTTGTCATGAAGTCACGGTCACGAAGGTTCTGTAGGTTTTATTATGCTTCCCAAAATCTGACTATCGAGGTTCAACTGTGTGAAAGAGGCATAACCAAATCAGAAAGTGCTATTAATGATTTGGATCCCTATTCGTAAATGGAAACATGGTGGCCTTGCACGATGGAAGATTTATAATTATAGATCAATTAGCTCAGACCAGAAAAGCTTTATACAAATAAAAGAGGCTGATACATCAGTAGTGGATGGAATAAAGCTAATTCAATTCAATTCATTTATTTAATAATGAAGTTTACATTATGTCTGAATTTCTATAACTAAACATTTATGTAAATAAACTATTACTGAACTTTACATCTTTGAAATTATATGAATAAAACAGAAAAAATAACAATCATAAAAATATTTTTTGTTCAATTACCAATTATTATCAAAATTACATTAAAATAAAAAATAATCATCAACAATACCATAAGTCTAACATTATAATAGTAAATATTTGCAATTTTGCAATTTGTATAAGTCATTAATAAGCATAGCTGCGAATGAAGATGATGCCAGGGCAGGAGTAGCTACCAAGAATATAATCGCCCTATCCTTTTTAGGGTTCCGTAGCCGAATGGCAAAAAACGGAACCCTTATAGTTTCGATATGTCTGTCCGTCTGTCTGTCTGTCTGTCTGTCTGTCTGTCCGTCCGCATGTCACAGCCATTTTATTCCGAAACTATTAAGACTATACATGTGAAACTTAGTACGTAGATGTATTCTGTGAACCGCTTTCCGATTTTAAGAAAAAAAATTAAAAATATTTAAAATAAAGGGGGTCCCCATACATGGAACTAGAACTGAAAATATTTTTTTTTTTCATGAAACATATGCGTGTGTAGTATTTATACACAGGTCTTTAAAAGTGATATAAGGGTTTCTAAAACCACTTTTTCATAAAGTAATTCTTTTAAAAGATATAAGCTCCCAAAGTGGTAAAATGTGTCCCCCCCCTCTAACTTCTATAATAATGGAGTGGAAAATCTAAAAAAAATATTTGTCTGTAGATCTTAATGTAAACTTTCAACCAAAATTCGTTTGAACGAAATCGGGTCAGCAGTTTTTGAGATACAGCATATTTTCTAAAACCGCAAATATAACTTTGTAATTCATACAAACACTATGAAAAACAAAGTTATTTAGTGTAATAAAACTGCTCACTTCAGTACAAGATAATATTATTTATTACTGCATCATGATTACATTTTATATACGCTTCCATCTAAACCTTTCTTGACAGTTCCCTTTTACTTCCCTTGTTTCAGTCACCACGGTTTTCATTTTATATAGAACAACCTTACGATTCTGTATACTATCCAATCCAATTACACAATAACTTATTAACTTGAATATAACTCTTATTCTCTTCTAACTCTTATTAACTCATGGATCCAAGAATAATAAACGAATTGCGTGCTTTCTGTCTTCCGTCTCCCAACTGTCAACCGACTATCCTAACGTCACCGTTGCGCGCCATTTTTTTTAAAAAACTCACAGTCAGGGTTATCAGCCCGATTAGTCGATTATGGTTATTTAAATGGTCTAACTATATGATCCTAACACTCGCCCATCCTGACAATGTGTATGTCCTCATACACGGTATCAAGTGAACATGTGAACAGTATCCCCAAGCGTCTCCCACTTTGGGAGTTTCTCCAACATTTGTTTGGAGTTCCTAACCACCTTTACTTTTGGAATATTCCCAATCGTCTCCTACTTTAGGAGTCTCTCCAACATTTGCATGGAGTCCCTAAGCACCTTGTACTTTTGGAGTATTCCCAATCGTCTCCTACTTTAGGAGTCCCTTAAACTAGCTCCAACTTTTGGAGTATTTCCAATCGTCTCCTACTTTAGGAGTCTCTTAAACCAGCTCCAACTTTTGGAGTATT
>CALPBR020000028.1:0-83784 GCA_943138885.2 Tholera decimalis
CTGTCAATAGTGTCAATCGAACATTATAATGTAAGTACATATTACCTCAATGCATATACTAGATTGATATAGAATGAAAATGTAATCAGTATTGGTTAAAAAGTAGGAAAGCTGAAAGAAGCGGAAATATCTAGCAGAATATGTAGTTTCAAGGCTCAATTGGCGCACCGTGTTCAGTTGCGACCGAGATTCTTTCTAAGTCGAGTCGCACCTGCGTGTGGAGTCGCATGCTATACTTTACACCCAGATTTTGCTAGTTACATACGTTTAACTCTCATCTATGAGGGGTGAGACAACTGTCACTGACCGGGCACATATTCAGACTTCGGGCTGATACTGAGAATTTCACCTTGTCTGACTTGGGAATTGAACCCAGGACCCCACGTTCGGCAGTCGTGCTAACGATCTCTAGACCAACAAAACAGTCGAAAACGAATTATAAGTACTAGGAATAAATATCTATCTCCTGGAACTCCCTCCGTGAAATCAATTTAGCAGACGCCATTTTACAGACTAGTAAGAACTTGGCTTTTTAAACAAGAGGTTTATTGAATAAAACAATATTTATATAAAAAAATGTTTTATTTCGTTTGTGATGATAAAATACAGGTTGTGATAAAAAATAGGATAAGGGCAGGAAGATGATGATTTTAATAAATACTGATACAGTAATTGTATCTTCGTTCTGTCTTGTTACTGTTCGTTCCTAGATAACGTTTAATACATTATTTATCTAATTAAAAGGTTATCTAAGAATGAAGCTGGTGCAGCAACATAACTTTGGTGTCTGGTATAACCCATGTACCACATTATGCTCATTATATGAGAGCCACAGCCTTATGTCCGTGTCCCTACGGGACTGTGCCAATAATATCCTAATATGGCACTTCGCGCCTCCAGACTTCTATTAATTGCAATGTATGTAAAATAGGATTTACTTCCTATATGCTTAGATTTAATTCTGCCACGTATAATCAATGGTTGGCTGTCATTAAATATCCCTTCTAGAGGTGTGTTGTCCTGGCAAACATCTACAGCATACATTTCGTGGGCTCTAAGGTACTCCCCGACATATGATTTTGCTTGCTTTATTTGTAACTAGCTTTTGCCCGCGACTTCGTCCGCCTGGAATGGTTACCTTGGGCTAACGTTAAATTTAACCCCGATTTTGAAGCATTCTTCAATGGTGCTCCGTTCCTATTGGCCTTAGCGTAATGTTATATAGCCTATAGCCTTTCTCTATAAATTGACTATTTAGTTAAAATATTTTTTCAATTCGAACCAGTAGTTCCTGAGATTATCGCCTTCAAACAAACAAACAAACTCTTCAGCCTTATATATTAGCATAGATAGCTGTTGCCCGCGACTTCGTCCACGTTTCCGTCGTTTTTCGTAAAAAAAAAGTAGCCTATGTCCTTCCTCACGGTTCAGTGATTTTGATGTAACACACAGATTAACTTTCGTAATTTAGCAGGGAAATATAATATGTCAATCTATAATACTGTTGAAAAATATCGCAATACCGAACAGCACAATATTATTGTTAATAGCTGTGCTCGCGACTCCGTCAGCGTGTAACTCCTTGTGTGTTATTAAGTTAATGTATTGGTAATATTGTTTAGATCACGTTCACATGAGGCTTAAGTACCTATAGAACGACAATACTTCAGCGCAAAGCTTCCGGGTAAACTGTGTTGAAAATTGACCCGTCCGGCACGTGAACATAAAGATTTCTAGAACTGCTAACCCGGGAAAGAGTGACGTACAACTGACCATGCGAGAAACAACTGACACCGAGATCTACTCCAGCAACACGAAAAGTCTGCCCTTGAGCCTTATTAATTGTCATTGCATAACACACCGATACTGGGAATCGTGTTCTTTTAAATTGGAATGGAAAATTATTTGGTATTATGGGAATTCTGGGAATAAAGACGGTTTCTCCTGCACCGCAACCTGTTAAAATTTGAGCCTCGATTATATTTTGTTGCAACAAACTTTTAGCCGAGTTCCATTGCAAAGTTGTGGTGGTTTTAAGTTTCGGAGCAGAATAATAATCAGAAAGCTTCGAACTGCTAATCTATCGGGAGTTACGTTTTATTGTGAGTCAACCATAAAAGATAGATATATGCTGTCGTGGGATATTTGTTATATAATTTTAAGGAGAACATTTCCGTCATAAATGATTTCTGTGTAGCTTTAACCATTAAGGTTGCACACGCGACGGAAGCTTAAAAAATGGAGTAACTTCTCCCGTTTTCCCAACATTTCCCTTCACTGCTCTGCTCCTATTGATTGTATAGTGATGAAAGTATACTATAACCAGCTCAGGAGTATGAAAAATAATTGTACCAAGTTTCGTTAAAATCCATCGAGTGGTTTTTGTTTCTATAACGGTTATACAGACAGACAGACAAAAATTTTACTGATTGCATTTTTGGCATCAGTATCGATCCCTAATGACCCCCTGATAGCTATTTTGGAAATATATTTCATGTACAGAATTGACCTCTCTACAGATTTATTATAAGTATAGATAATGATCTATACAACTTGTTCCATCTGTGGCGAAGACATAGGCTGTGCACTACGTCCTACACTAGATGTGGAAAGGGCAGAACTTCTGTGACAGCTATCAAACACTCTCTGTGCACGTAAATAGCAAGACATATTTCATCATTTTTGGTTAACTGAAACAATAAAAGTGAAAAGTTAAAAAAAAAAAACAATCACAAAAATAATAAGAATGCAGATCTTGTGAGTATGCAAGTCATTGTTTTGTTTTTTATTACAAACCTGGCGGGGTTTTATCCATTCAGACACAATGTTTTGTATTTGCACTTCTCCTTCAGATATCTCTGATCAAAAATAATTATGGCCGTGGTTTTAGAGGTATCAAATACACCAAATTAATGTTATAATCATGTCAGTGGTTCAAATCAAGAATGTGACCACTTCTTATCATCCTGCGGGTGATGGTTATTTATACTTGTAAGTTCCATGTAATAGAGGGCGAGTCTTGCCATCAAACGGAAAAAAACCACGCCACAGGATACTGCTGTTGTCTGCGCTCGCAAATGCATCAATGATACAAGTCTTCTACCACGGTTGGAAACATGGGGATCGCGGATAGAATCACTTATGGAAGCATTTAATGATGCTCACATAAAACTTTTGGCAGTATATAAAAACCTTGATATTAGTGAGGAACAAATGTTAAAACAAACAATATATCAAGAGCAAGCAGATGACATGTATTTTGAGATTTTAGAAACTATACGTAAACTCTTACCTGATCATAAAGCAGATGTGGTACAGGCTTCCACATCCTCAACAGAAAACAGGAAACCTACAAAATTGCCTACGATACAGCTACCTACTTTCTCAGGTCAGTTTAAGGATTTTCCTGGTTTTATTGATTTGTTTAACAAATTAGTCCATACAGGACAGATTTGTCAAAAGTAGAAAAATTCCAATACCTTGTGACTTCCCTTTCAGGGGAACCAGTTAAACTTATCAGAGCCTTTCCAATTTCAGAAGCTAATTATATTAGCGCTTATGAAGCACTTGTTAATAGATATAATAACAAGCGATATCTCTCATTTTTATGTTGGGAGCAAATATGCAACCTTAAATCAATAAACACACCATCTGCACAAAGCTTGAGAAATCTTCTAGACACATTTTCAGAAAATCTTTCAATGTTAAATTTATTAGGTTTACCCACTTCCAATTGGGACTTTGTTTTATTTAATTCACTTTTGGTAAAATTAGATAAAAAATCTCGTGAAGCTTTTGAACTTTCATGCAATGGTTGTGACTTTCCACGGTTTGATCAATTAAAAACATTTTTAGTAGAAAGATGTAATGCATTAGAGCGCTCATCTTTAACAAATACTTCATTAACAGTGGCTTTTCCTAATAACAATAATATTATCACAAATAATTCAAACTAAAATAATAATTTTAACAACAATAACAACAGTTTATCAAACCGTACTCAACAGAAAAACCATTTAACAAATCAAGCATCAACTATGTTACTGGCTCAAACGCCTCAATTATCAAATTGCATCATTTGCAAAGAAAATCATCCTCTTTTTTCATGTAGTAATAATTTTGTAGCCAAATCACCTCAAGAGCGCTTTCAAATTTTTTCAACTTTGTTTAAATTGTCTGCGGTCAAATCATAACACTTCTAAATGTGTATCAACTCATGTATGTAAAACATGTAGTCAGCGTCATAACAGCTTACTACATTTTCTGAAGGGTACGCAATCATACCAGACTCCCCAAAATAATAATTCAAATCAACAAAAATCATCACAAATCCAAGCTGCAGCAAATCAAGCTAGTACTTCTGATACCGTTACACCGGTTACAACATTATCAAATATAACAAAAGCATCTACTTGATCCTTTGTTTTGCTTGCCACCGTGCAAGTTGAAATCAGAGATGGGTATGATACTTATCAAAAGGTTCGTGCCCTGTTAGACCCAGGGAGCCAGGGTCATATAATTACAAATTCCTGTGTACGGAGACTTGGTCTGAGTCGTGTCAAATGTAACACTCCAATGTCAGGAATAGGGGATGCTCCTGCTTTATCAGGTAGTAAGGTTTTTCTGGATATTCGTCCACTGGGCATTTCCAATACATCATTTACAGCAGAAGCGGTGACTTTGGATAAAATTTGAAGCGATATGCCTACACATGCAATAGACATCAATGATTTCAAACATATATCAAATCTCAAGTTAGCAGATCCTGACTTTCATAAATCTCGTTCTATCGACATCTTGATTGGTGGAGAGATTTTCCCGCAGATTTTGTTACCAGGCAAAATTGATAGCGGTAATCATACTGCAACAGCAATTAACATATTTGGATACGTTCTCATGGGTAGGACCCAAGTCATTGAGTCTATTCCTGTATCAATCAATCATGTATCAATGGATGCCAATTTAGATATTGCAGTCCAAAAGTTTTGGGATACCGACAACATACCATCGGAACCAAAACCAGCAGCCTCTGCCGACGACATTCGTTGCGAGGACATTTATCAATCAACATGTAAGCGTGATGCTGACGGTCATTATATCGTGCATCTACCATTTAGAGATTCATCATTACCATAATTCAACAATTCGTATACTATTGCGCTTAGGCGATTTAATCAGCTTGAAAAACGCCTTTATCAGATCCCGACATTCGGAAAAGAGTATAAATCTCACATCATGGAGTATATATCAAGCGGGCAGATGGAACCTGTCCCACCTAATGAGTATCAATCATCTTCAGCATATCATATACCACATCATGCAGTGTTAAAACCAAGTAGTGTTTCTACACGTCTGAGAGTTGTCTATGATGCCTCAGCTAAGGATAGACAGGGTCGATCACTTAATGACACATTATTAACAGACGTTAAGTTGCAAGCAGATATCATCAACATCATTTTACGATTTCGACTCCATGCAGTCGTATTATCAGCCGACGTACGTCAAATGTACCGTCAAATCATCATCACTCAGGATCATCGAGATTATCAGCGTATCCTATTTAGATTTTCACCTGACGAATCAATTCAAGAATATAGAATCAATCGCGAAACATTTGGAGTTTCGTCCGCGCCATTTCTGGCCATACGTACCATGTATCAGCTGGCTCAAGACGAACAGGAGTCCTACCCTGTCGCAGCAGAGGTGTTGCGAAAGGATCTCTACGTAAATGACGTAGTCACCGGCTGTGATAACATCCAACATGCAATTCACTTACAAGAGTTAGTCCAAATCATGGCTGCCGGTGGTTTTGAGCTCAGAAAGTGGTCCAGTAACCATGTGGCTATACTGCAAAACATACCTGAAGAACATAAGATGGTACCAGATTTGACGTTCGACAGTGACACCAACTTTATCAAGGTTCTTGGTCTTGCCTGGAATGCTCATCAAGATGTTTTTAATTATCAAGTCAATCAAGTTCCACTCGGCTGTACAAAGCGGACAATGCTTTCTGAGCTTGCCCGTATCTATGACCCTATCGGTCTACTTACACCATTAACATTTTTAGCAAAATTTCTAATTCAACGTCTGTGGTTACTAGGAACGTCTTGCGATGAACCAGTACCCGATGACATTCATAACATTTGGACGAAGTATACGTATCAATTATCGAATCTTTCTCAATTACGTATTCCAAGACGTATTACACATGATCAAGCAGTATCATATCAAATTCATGGCTTCTGCGATGCTAGTGAAGCTGGTTATGCAGCAGTAGTCTATCTTCGTTCCAGTATTTATCAAGATCAATATCAAGTCTGTCTGGTGAGCGCAAGATCACGTGTTGCTCCTACCAAACACAGAACGCTACCGAGACTCGAGCTCTGCGGTGCATCATTATTAGCAGATCTTATGAATTATATCATTGACACCTATTCTAACGTCATCAACATTGACGGCGTGTTCGCATGGTCTGATTCCATGATAGTGCTAGCATGGATCAAATCAAATTCAACCAATTTTAAAGCATATGTTGGCAATCGTATAGCACACATCCAAAGAAAATTAGCAAATGCTACCTGGAAACATGTGCCAGGTAAGCAGAATCCAGCTGATTGCGCAAGTCGTGGTTTACTACCAGATGAGCTCATCAGCCACGCCCTCTGGTGGACTGGACCAGAGTGGTTATCATTAAATCATAATCAATGGCCTAATGAGCCAATAAATACAGAATCACACTGCTTCGCAGATAGTGATGTAGCCTGTGAATAACGTATCACAGTGCTATCGAACAGCATGATCGATATCAACCCTTTAGATAATCTCATCAACAAATTCTCATCATTACGGAAAATTCAACGTATTTTAGCATATTGTTTCAGATTCATTAACGCTTTACGCAAAAACAAAACAATTCATCATTTAACAGAAGCTGAGCTAAACAACGCCCTTATGGTGCTCTTTAAATACGTACAACATATTGAATTCAAAGATGAAATCAAACAATTATTAGCAGGAAAAGGTTTTTTTTATTTTTTTATTGAAAATATGTTCGCGTTTGACCACTATCTCACCTGATGGTAAGTGATGATGTGATCGAAGATGGAGCACGCTTACCTAAAAGTAACCTATTCACTCTGGACTTAAAGACTCCTAGGTTATAGCTATCGGGAAACACAGACTCCGGCAGGGAATTCCACTCCTTAGCCGTACGCACAATGAAGGTATTCCCAAAACGTTTTACCTAAACCTTTTAGGAAACTTAACCCATTTATAGATAAATCTGGTGTTTTGCGAGTGGGGGGAAGGCTCTCTCGTTCTGATTTAGAATTTGAAACAAAACATCCATCTTTGCTTCCTCGTAAACATCTTTTAACTCAGCGTATCATTGAATCTGTTCATAACGAAAACATGCATCCAGGATTACAAACACTTCATTTTCTACTTCTTCAAAATTTTTAGATTTTGTCCCCAAGGCGAGCAATTCAACAAGTTTTATCTAATCGTTATCGCTGTTTTCGTATCAAGCCAACAACACTTGAGCCTAAAATGGCAGACTTACCAAAATCACGCATCACTCAATTAAAAGCATTTCAATCAGTCGGTTGCGATTACGCAGGACCCTTCAATGTAACCCCCATCAGAAATCGTGGGTCTCGTGTTACGAAGGCGTACTTGTGTCTTTTTGTGTGCTTTGCCACAAAAACGCTCCATTTAGAGTTAGCATCTGACATGTCGTCTGCAGCATTCTTAGCGGCATTACGTAGATTCATTGCTCGACGTGGTAGATGTAACATCATCCATTCAGATTGGGGAACAAATTTTAAAGGCGCTCAATCAAAGTTGACCAATATTATGAAATCGGCTTGTGAGACCGAGCATAAAGCATTTCATTTCAACCGTCCTGGGGCCCCCCACTTCAGAGGACTCTAGGAAGCTGGGGTTAAGTCTGTAAAGACGCACCTCTATCGTGTTATAGGTACACAAATCCTCACATACGAAGAGTAAAACACACTTCTTATCCAAGTGGAATCCTTACTAAACTCTAGACCATTGTGTTCAGTTAGTACGGATCCCAATGACATCACGGTACTCACACAAGGCCATTTTTTAACATTGGCACCATTAACAACGTTACCAACACCAAATTATACAGACACACCAACTAACAGGCTGACAGGTTGGCAACTTTTGCAACGAATGCATCAAGACTTTTGGTCACGATGGCATGTGTGTACAGATAATACAAGACGAATGAAAACTGGTGGTCTACTACAACATGTCGACATACTGGAAAAGTGTATCTGCTGTTGAACAATACGTCGAGCAATTACATGGACTATGTCAACGAAATACCCAAGTAACACAATCGCGTCTAAAAACGGACTATTAGATATCTAATAGAATTTAATTTTATCGTCTACCTTAAGAGTAAAATATCCCCCAAGTAATCTTCAAGAACGCTTATAGACACAGTTTAGTAAAAGTGGGCACAACCTTATCCGCTCGCATAAGAATGAGTTAAGAAAACATGAATAGATAGAGATAAGAGTTGTTTTTCTAATTGTCTATAGAGATTTTTCTAGTGTCTCACTAAACTGTTTATAGATCACAAATTTTACTAGTAGATAATTTATAGATAAAGTTGAGACCTTTAAAGAAGTCTTTACTCGTCGAGTTTTTAAACCAAAATTAACTCAAGACTAACAACTTTAAGTAACTTTTGACAACGACACATAATGGCGAAGAACTTACAAGAGTTATAATAATAATAATAATATAATTTATTAAAAAAAACCTTTTACACAATAACAGCTTTGTTACATTACATTTTAAGTATTAAGTTTCAATTAAGTACATATACAATGGATATAGTGGTCACATTCTGATAGGTATACACTGATCTGAGGTTAGCAGTAATTTAGCAATTACAGGGATTGAAACTCTGGCTCAGAAACTAGGCAATGCCTGTATCTTCCGAGTCAGTGGTTCCTCTTAGATAATACAAATTCAGCCTGAAATTACACGGAACAGATGTGACGAGTATTAGTATATAACTTTTAACAATAGAAAAATGTGGTGGGTGTGAGAGTATTCTATGGTGTGTGTGAGAGTATTCTATGGTGTGTGTGCGTGTGTGGTGAGTATTGTGATAGAGTGAGTGAGAGTTTGAAAGTGGAAACATGATTGTGGGATGGGGAATTTGAATGAATTCTTTGAACAAGCAGTATTTAAGATAAGCGTGTAAATAGATTTTCTGTGTCATCATACGTCAAGTGCAGTTAGGTAATCAGTTACTTTGTCTTTTTAATTCGAAATTATTAAGGGAATGAATGGATAGTAATTTATTTAGTTTGTTATATAATTCCGAAGCGAGAAAGGAAAATTGCCGTTTCGCGAAGCTTGTTTTTGTTGGCTCTGTTCTACATATTGGTTTCCCCGTGCGAAGAGTCATATTTCTGTCATATGGAACGGAGCCGTGTTTTCTAAGAGTTGTTCGCAATATGAAAAGCTTTCTCACAGATAGAACATTGCATTCCGAAAATAAGGTAGATGTTGGATATCGACGCGGTTTGCGCATCATTACCTTTAGAACAGCCCTTTGGGCTCGTTCAATACCCAGCATTGCCGTCTTGTGAGTCCCACCCCACACTGGGATACAGTATGAGAGGATGGACTGGCATAAAGCGAGGTAGACGTTTCTCAAGGTGCTGTGATCTGCCGATTCGCGGAGGTTTACAAAGATATAAAGAAGACGTCTAACTCGGGTTTTTAAAGATTCTAAGTGTGTATGCCAGTTTAATTTCTCATCCACGTAGACACCCAAATATTTTGTGTTTGGGAGAATGGTAAGACGTGGACAGTTACAGGGATGATAAGCGTCTGAACAGATATGTGCCTTAATGACTGATGCTCCGGGTGGAGGCGCTGATCTTGGGGTAATATGGAACGCAACAGCTTTGGTTTTGGACAGGTTTAGGGTGAGCAAGTTGGCAGAGAGCCAAGCCATTACTGCCTTCATTGACTTCTCAGCATTTTGTTTAGCCTTTATCCAGTCGGTGCCATATACCAAGAGTGCGGTGTCGTCTGCGTACATATATGTTTCACAGCTTTGCAGCTTAAGTTTACACAAATCGTTAACATATAACTGGAAGAGAGAAGGAGAGATCAAGCTTCCTTGGGGCACACCGTAGCAAATTTTTTCACACCTACTGGTCACTTGGTCTATTTGGACGCATTGCTCTCGATCAGTAAGAAAGTCTTTGAACATCTTTAGGGCATTTCCCCGGACACCTGCAGCTTCCATCTTGCGGAGGAGGATGGGGATAGACACGGTATCGAAGGCTTTTGATAAGTCCAGGAAAATCCCGAAGCAAGCCATCTTAGAGTCTACTTTCTTCGATACCGACTCTGTAAAACTCAATACGGCGTCCTCGGTAGAGATTCCTGGGCAAAATCCATATTGATTATCTGCTATGGTATTATTAGATTGAAAGAATTTTGTTAAACTATTTTTAAGGATACGTTCGAGAACTTTAGATAGAGTTGGAAGGACTGAAATTGGCCTATAATTTGTGACATCGTCTCTATCCCCGTCCTTATAAATTGCGTGCACAAGTGCTCTTTTAAACGCTCGGGGAAAAGTTCCCGATTGTATAGAGAGATTGCAAATATGTGTGATTGATGGAATAAGAAGGTTTTTGCTTGATTTTATAATTTTTGTAGAGATACCATCCCAGCCCACTGCGCAGTTGCTCCTAAGACTCATGATGATAGTATCTATTTCTTCATGAGTTACTTCCAAAATGCACATCGAGTTTGGTTGCAGATTTGAATTATTTAAACTTATTATTGTATTGCATCATGGCGTAACAAATTTCTTATTTCATATATACTTATGTTTTAACTACAAAACAAGCAAATCTATATGCGATTGAAATTCTATCGTCGATTATTAAGTAAGACTCTCTTAAAATAAGAGCGCCCGCTGTAAATGTAAGATTTAATATTTTTTTACCAAATTATTTCTATAAGGCAATTTTTGAAATTGCATTATAATGTTTCAAATACTCATTTTATTTAAAATATAGTAATTTAAAACATGTTAAATGTTTAATTAGACATAATTTAATTATAAAAGCATAATAATAAGCATTAAAATATGTAACGAAAATCATCTGAAGCAAAATTAAGCAATAAAAATGGCGTCAAGATAAAATTTACTAGAAAAACGACAGAACAAAACAAAACAGATTTATGAGTGGTTTAAGATTATCTAGTAACTGTCATCCAGGTCATTAGATGTGTTGTGAACGGAAGACCATTTTATGCAGTAACAGAGCAATCTCATTAATCAATTCAAGAGGGTAAGTAAAAGAAGAAGTATAATAGTAGGTAGGTATGTATAGATACGCTGGCGGCGGCGGTGCCAAAGACACAAAGTGTTAACATAAGACTGGTATACAAAAGTGGACGGATCCCTCCGTAGCTGCGTACCCCTACCTATTCGTATTTAATTTTATTAGTTTTATTTTATTTTATTGGGACATAAAACAGTTACATGTTATAATTTTGGTAAATATCAAACTAGTGTAATAGAGCCGGTATATTTAATGAACCATCATTAAATTTTTGCCAAAAGGTACTGTTTTTTAATATGGTAGAATCACACTCTTTTCCATATGAACCAACACTTATGTAGATGAATCGGTATTCTGAATCGACCACAGCAAGTAATACAAAAGAGAAATAATCTTTATAAATAGAGAACATAGAACCACTATGGCATGGTTTTATAATTCTGATGTGCTTTCCGTGTACAGCTCCAAGACAATGAGGAAAGTTAGCTTTTGTTTCAAATTCATTTGTAATGGCTTCCCATTCTCTCTCTGTATCAGGCAACTTCATGAAATCTGTGAATAATCTCATCCAAATAATGACGCTGGTTTCTTTTATTACATATTTTACTAATAGTCGATATTCCTACCCTATAATTATGAGTAGTGGAGTTCCTTGAACGAACACGAAGCAAAATATCTGAAAACAAATAAAATGGATGAAAACACTTAAACAACAAAATTTTATAATACTTATTATTATTTGTTTGCAGGAAAATCTGTATCGGATAAATGGAACAACATTCGAGACACATGGCGAGAATCGATGAAAAATAAGAAAGATGAAAAAAAATTGGATCTGCTGCCAAAAAGTCTCGACGTTATGTACACGATGATAGATGATGTTTTTAAAGAAGGTTTATGAGCCGAGATCAACCGAAGAGTCAATTCAAAACTACGATGAAGGAAATGTACAAAGTGGTCCTAGTAATGAAACTGACTTTCGTAAACCTTCGATTCCCATAAGCACAAAGAACACAATAGACGTCGATGAAAAGATGTCTAAATTCCTGGACTTTAGGATGACACAAGAAAAAGAAAACCCAAATTTATTATTTTTCAAGGGTGTACTACCCGCCGTTGATTCTTTCACAATGGATGAAACTTAAGAGTTTCAAGCAGGAGTTTTAGCTCTTATACAAAAAATCAAAGGAATAGTGTTGGTTTCCAAAGATATGATTATCAAACTGAATGGCAAGATCAATATCGCGGATACCATACACAACCTCTTCAGCAGCCGGCAGCGTTCGTACATTCACCATCACCAACCTTTCAGTCATCGTATCATTCTCAACCATCTCCTGCAGCGACAAGTGCATTACAATCTCTTCAGCAAACGGCAGCGTTCGTACTGTGGCGTGGTAGTCGATTAAACTAGAATCGATTACCACACTCATCTAATCTATGGTTTCACTGAGTGACAACACTTATGCGGGGCCGGCTATAAATTCTAATCCCCGGTCTGCGGAGTTCTTTTTTCACCGCCTACTGTTGCAAGTAACTAATATTGAAACCCCTTTGTGCCCAAGGGTAAGTGCTCAATCGTATCTGCCATTTTTCTCCATCTCAATCCTCTTATTTCGCCATAATCTGCAGCGTTTGTAAATTTATATAATTGCCCGGTTGTCAAAATGGCTTCCGTCTGGAACATGACTGTGCTATTTCATTGTCATCTGTTTTCCACTAGTGTTTCTAAATTTGTGAAGCGTACGCAGGCCGCAGCATTCCTTTCCTGCTGTGTCATGGCAGCTACTAGCTTAAACGCTTTGTCACGCGGTTACCTTCTATATCGTTGCACGCGGCATGCGCAGGCTTATCTATAACCTTTGTGAACCGCCGCGATGGTGAGTCCCCCTTCGTTTCCCTGGAACTGTTCCTTGGGCTTACGGCTGGGAGACGCACGCATCGCTGGCGCTCACGATTCCTGGCACCACGCTTACGGAAGCACCCTTCGTGTTGATTCCAGGGTTTCGTTTTCTTTTCTTCTTCTACACTTTCGTCTCGAATATCAACTACCTCAGCGTCTGCTACGCGACGGGTGTCACCGCTGCCTCCGCGTACTACTGCTGGAGAGACGCGCTGTCGCGTGGTCTACCTGCAATAACCTCTGCGCCTGCCACGTGCGAGTTGGGTGAGGAGGAGAGACATCCTCTCCCGTGGCCTGCCCTGCACAACCTCTGCGTCAGACACGTGGTCGCTGCCGGCTTCGGGATCGGCTCGCCGGTCTGCGTGCGTCGCGGCCTGAGCTCAGGGCAGTACCATCCACATACCTTCGACCAGTGAAAGAACCCTTGTGAACTGAATCCACCCCGCTACGAATTAAATGCTGTAAACCTGTGGTCTGTTCTTTTATTCTACCACCACCTCAACCACTACGCCACAGTGGCGCCCACTCGGTAAGGTTCACAAGGTTTTCTTCACTGGTCGCTATTTACCTGTACTCACACATCGTGGCGGTAAGTACCTAGTGTGTAATTACTATATTTTCTTACTGTATTTTTTTTAATTTGTTAGTTTTATTTAATTTGTTAGTCAGCTACTAGGGTTTTGTTGTCAATTGTAAAGATCACAATGAGCGCTAACCCAATTAATTTTATCCACCTAAGAAAGGCCGAATTAGAATATGAGGTCATCATTAGAGGCGGTGAAAAGGGCACAGTCACTGACCTTAGAAAACAAATTAACAAGCTTTCTAGACTACATGACACTGAGGATATTTTGCTGTCCGGGATAGATGAGAAGGATGATTTGAGTGGCCTGAGTCAGACGCTAGAAGATTTTAAAGACTACTTATCAACCATAAACACTGAACGTTCTCTTAGTGTAGCTACATCAATTAGGAACCACATATTCCATAGATTAGGAAGAATAACTCCAACCACACAAGACTCTATTCGGTTGAAGAGAGAACTTGATTCACTGTTTGATTGCTTAGACACTCAGTACAAAGCTCTCCTGAGTAAACTCACCCCTAGTACATCAGATAGTTCTGCCAGTAGTCAGCAGGCTGAAACAAGTGCCACAAAAACCCCAACTATAGTTGTCACTTGTTCCAGTCACCATGGCAATAAACCCAAATATGATGGGAATACGTGTGTAAGGTCATTTGTTCAAAAAATTGAGGAGTTCAGACTAAGTAAACAAATTTCCAGGGAGGACATGTTGAATTTTTCCTATGACATATTCACTGGCAATGCTTCACACTGGTATAGACACATAAAAGCTGATATATTGTCTTGGGACCAGTTAATCAAACAACTTAAGTCTGCCTTTGATAGTGATGATTATGACTATAGACTCCTTTCTGAAATCAGACAGCGTACACAAGTAGAAACTGAAAATATAACTATTTACATTTCTATAATGAGCGGACTGTTCAACCGACTCGAAAAAAAACTTTCAGAAGAGGAAAAATTCGACATTATCTCTCATAATGTTAAACCCATCTATGCGGATGTGCTAGCACTAAGTAGTGTGCAAACGTTAGACCAATTACAACAGGTTTGCAAAAACTATGAGACATATAAAGCTAGGGCTACACACTACCATGAACCCAGCAAAAGTAATCTGAGCACTCTTGCACCAGAGTTTGCATACCACAGGTACAATAAGTCTAGTAATAGTTATAACACAGGTACTAATAATTCAGCAAAACACTACACTAACTACAAGAAACACTCTGCTCAGTCGGAAACAGAAAAGGTTTCAGCTATTAACACTAAAAAAGAATCACCCTCTAAAGGAGGTCTCTTCTGTCCTAGGTGTAGAGTTAACAGTCACTCATTGGGAAAGTGTACAGCAGAAAGATTCCCAATTTGCTTTAAGTGTGGTCTCAAAGGTGTGATTTTTCCAAACTGTAAAAAAAGCCACTCAAAAAAACTAAAGGTTGTGGGTTGTTGTAAAAAACCCTATATAACTAATAACGGTGGTGAGTGGGCAGATTGGCCACCAACATTAAAACCATCTTCCACTCATTATGCTGTTACAACAATCCACAATAAACCACTAAATGATACTAGGCCTTATGCAAGTATTCTAATAAATAACTTGCCTACTTGTGGACTATTGGACTCAGGTTCCGCAGTCACCATAATTGGAGATAACTTTCATGAAAAACTCATCGATTTGGGCCTAACCCTAAAATCATGTGAACAGTCTTTAAAATTTGTTGCCGCTGGGGGACAGATGTTATCACCAATAGATATACTAAATCTACCAATAACCTTTGAAAGTAAACACCACATACTTAAGGCCTATGTAATACCATCAGTTGACATACCCATTCTGCTGGGCATTGACTTCTGGATTTTTTTTGAACTGTTCCCTAAAAACACTAAGTCAATCTTTCTTATGAGTCATAATGAACAAATAATCAACTCTAATACAGACTTACACCTACATTCCTTCGCTCAACTTTCAAGGACTCAACAAATAAAAGCAGATAACATTATTAAACAATATGAAACTATATCTTCAGATAAAAAAGGTCTAGGTCGTACCAATCACATCACACACTGCATAGATACTGGAGACTCACCTCCAATCAGGCAGCGTTACTACAGAATGTCGCCTGAGAAACAGCGCATTTTGTATGAAAAGCTAGACGAAATGCTAAAGCTAGATGTTGTTGAGCCCTGCGAAAGTCCTTGGTCTTCACCTGTACTTCTCACACCTAAAAGGGATGGCAAATTGCGGTTCTGTTTAGACAGTCGCAAGCTAAATACAGTAACTAAGAAGGATGCTTATAATTTACCTTATATCTCTGAAATTCTAGATAACCTAAAGGATGCTAAATACCTAACAAGTCTAGATCTTTATAAAAGTTTTTAGCAGCTACCCTTGAATGAAGAGGACAAAAACAAGACTGCTTTTTACGTTCCTGGCCGTGGAACCTTCAGGTTCAAAACTACACCCTTTGGACTAACTAATGCACCTGCTACTCAACAGAGGCTTGTTGATAAGTTATTCTATGGCCCGGAATTTGAAAACAGAGTTTTTGCTTTCTTAGATGACATAGTTCTGGTTTCTTCTGATTTTGACCACCATATATCTCTTTTATTAAAAGTCCTTAATACACTAACTGAGGCCAATTTAACAATTAATTTAAATAAATGCCAATTCTTCCGGGATGAACTTAAATACCTGGGTTACATTGTAAATTCAAAGGGCTTGCACCCAGACCCAGAAAAAGTAGAAGCAATCACAAAATTTCCAATCCCAACTAATCCTAAAGAAGTAAAGAGATTCTTGGGAACAGCATCCTGGTACAGACGTTTAGTCCCAAACTTTAGTTCACTAGCAGCACCGTTAAATAAACTTACTAGCTCCAGCAAAAAGGCTCCACCTTTTGCTTGGACCAATGAGTGCCAAGAATCATTTGACAAACTCAGGAATATACTAATTTCAGCCCCAGTCTTGTCATGTCCAGATTATAGCTTACCTTTTGAGGTACATACAGACGCTAGTAATCATGGTATTGGCGCTTTGCTCACTCAAACTAAAAATGGTATCGAGCACCCTATAGCATATATGAGTAAGTCCTTGTCAAAACCAGAACAAAACTATAGTATTACGGAGAGAGAAGCGCTAGCAGTATTATTGGCTCTAGAGCACTGGCGATGTTATCTTGAAAATGGTCTAAAATTCACAGTCTACACAGATCACTCTGCACTAAAGTGGTTCTTAAAACTACAAAATCCTACTGGTAGACTAGCCCGCTGGGGAATAAGGCTCTCTGCATTTAACTTCGATATTAAACACCGCCGTGGTTCCGATAATACTCTCCCCGACGCTCTGTCCCGCGCTCTCCCAGTGGCTGAAATATCTTCTCAGTCCACCACACCAGTAACTAACGATACTTGGTACCTAAAAATCTATAATGGCTGTATACAGAGCCCAATCTCTTACCCTAATTATCTTATTAAGAATAACAAGTTATTTCGGTACATGAAAAGTAAATTCGCTATTTTTAATGAGTTTGACTGGAAGGAAGTTATTCCATATGAATCTATCTCTAAAGTTGTTATTGACAACCATGCAGAACCCACGGCAGGTCATCTAGGCATTTTTAAAACTTATAAAAGACTAGCTCTTCGTTACTACTGGCCAGGAATGCACAGTGACGTAGTGAAAGCTGTAACTTCATGTGAAATCTGTCTAGCTCATAAACAAGTAAACCATGCTCCACTGGGGCTCATGGGGAAACCTAAAGAATGCTCTCGACCATTCCAGATGCTCAGTATTGACATTGTTGGCCCTCTGCCTGTCTCTAGACGCCAAAACGCATATCTTTTTGTAGTGACATGTTGTTTCTCTAAGTATTGTCTTCTTTTCCCAATGAGGAATGCTAACGCTAAAACTATCTGTAAACTAATGGAGGATAATGTATTTTTGGTACATGGAATACCTCAATGTATAATTTTAGACAATGGCACTCAGTTCACTTCAAATGAAACTAAAAACTTATTCAGTAAATATAACATACCTAGCATACACTATACTCCTAGGTATGCGCCACAGATTAACACCGTGGAAAGGTACAATAAGACAATCATAACAGCTGTTTCTACCTACATTAATAATGACCAACGCTCTTGGGATCTACATATCCCAGCTGTACAATTTGCACTAAATAGCTCAACTAGTGAAGTTACTGGTTTCACTCCTGCATTCCTTATATTTGGTGGGGATATAGTAGCTGACGGTTCCATCTACCAAAAAACTGACTTAAAGGAAATAATATTCCAACCTAGAGACCAGTATGCAGAAAACTTAGGTTGCCTTTCTAACATTTTTGACCAAGTACAGTCTGCCTTACTACGAGCACATTCTAGAAATGCTACAGACTACAACTTACGACGCAAGAATGTAGAATTCAATGTAGGTGGTGTAGTCTGGAAACGTACTTACTACCAGAGTGATAAGGAAAAGCATTTCAGTAAAAAATTAGCTCCTAAATTTACTAAATGTAAAGTATCTGCCAAACTCTCCCCTATAGTTTATGAGTTGGTAGACATGCAAGGAAAGCCTTTGGGTGAGTGGCACGCTAAGGATTTAAGGCGAAACAGTCCACCCTAATTCCCGTAGGCCTAGCTAACTAACTAGTGTTTGACCCCATACAGGGTCACACGATGCCAAGGGAACACACACCCACGACTGCCTACCATACTAGTCGTGGAGGGTCGACTTGTACCTAACTACCTAAGTTAACTATAACTCTAGTTATAGCTATCCTAGTGTCATATTTCACACCCACCTACAGTGTGGTAAACCTACTTAAAACCTACTGACTAAAGTTACCAAACTAACTATATTAATTTATCTTTTAACAGAACTAAATACCATGACTGCATGGTTATAAGCCAACATAACTTCAGTTCCATGACCACCTGTCTGCTGACCACACACACATACACTATACATCTAATTTCTTTGATTATTTTTCTCTTCACGGCGTGACTATGAGAGGCTACATAGTGGGCCCACAGGGCGATTAATTCTTTTGTTTCATGGCAGAGTAGTCTCCATGGTACACTACCATTAACTTTTATTTATGTTAGTATGTTCTCATGGATGTCTTAAAGACGGCCCCCTGAAACATGGGTGTCCGAACACTAATTAATCTACATTAATTCCTAACTAGGCGTAGCTTTGGAGAACGCAGCTGACCCTCTTTGTTAGATGTCACAACACTTCCTCATAGCATACTACCATTACTTATTTGTAATTATAACCTACTGTTCTGAAAACAGCTTCAAGCCGGTAAATGTCTATATAAAATACCGTACCTACCTATTAACTACTTACATAGTAATCTATAACTTTATAGTCTAATTATAACTGTAAAACTTTCTCACTACTAACTTTAAAACTATTCATAAAACTTTATAACTGCTGGTATCTGCCACCACGGTTAAACTATGTTCCAGTCTACCCTGATAACAAATCTAACTTTAATAATCTAGGCTCTAAACCAGATGAAACCTAACTTACACTTAATCTCATCGTTTAATATTAGCATCTACATGAAATATTCTAACAACATTTAGTCTACAAACTTATCTAATTTCTTTTACCTAAGCACTAAACCAGAAACCTAACTTAAACTTCATAACATCGTTTAATATTGAACACACGTAACCTGAATATCACTTAGATCCAACCTGTACTAATTAAATTAATTAATTCTCTTAGAAAATATATCCGCGTGTTTCATAACATAACCTAATTAATTCAAGATCATTGACATATTATATTTTGACGTTTACGTACTGACTTTGACATCTCGACGTAGTTACCTACCTTGGATACTTGTCTTTTAGAATTTCGTCTATAACGTACGGATATTCTCGCAACAGTATGGATATGGACTTGATTTAATTTTTTAAATTTCACTCACGTTCGGAAACTCACTCGAATAGACTTTGACATAAGATGCGTATTCCAGTAATGAAACTTAAACCAATTTGAACATATACATGGACCATCACCAAAAAAACAAAAAATTTTTTAACATTAACAATTTTTTTTTTATTATTTTAAATACTCTGAGCTTTGAACTTTAACATAATTTAATTTTAAACCTAAACATAAAATAGAACCATAACTTATTATTAAATTGTTGTTAGAACTTTGATAATTTAATATTCAACGATGAACTTACTTCTTGCTTTGAAACCTAACTTTAGCTATAGCCTGCAACAGTTCACCAAGGTTACCTAACCCTATGGAGATACATTTGCTTTATCTTGCTGTTTTTCCTACTGACTGTCTCGAGTTAAACTACTCTATAATTAGTTTACCTCTCGTATGTGATAGTAAGTCACTGACTTAGGACTACTTCCAAGTCAGGGATGGACATAGAATGGATGGATGAATGATTAATAGTATGGAAGCACATGAACGTATAGGTAGTCAGTAATAGTGGTTTAGGCCTTCTAGCGGATTTATCCTAGGGAAAATCCTTCACTAACAGGCGGGGTACTGTGGCGTGGTAGTCGATTAAACTAGAATCGATTACCACACTCATCTAATCTATGGTTTCACTGAGTGACAACACTTATGCGGGGCCGGCTATAAATTCTAATCCCCGGTCTGCGGAGTTCATTTTTCACCGCCTACTGTTGCAAGTAACTAATATTGAAACCCCTTTGTGCCCAAGGGTAAGTGCTCAATCGTATCTGCCATTTTTCTCCATCTCAATCCTCTTATTTCGCCATAATCTGCAGCGTTTGTAAATTTATATAATTGCCCGGTTGTCAAGATGGCTTCCGTCTGGAACATGACTGTGCTATTTCATTGTCATCTGTTTTCCACTAGTGTTTCTAAATTTGTGAAGCGTACGCAGGCCGCAGCATTCCTTTCCTGCTGTGTCATGGCAGCTACTAGCTTAAACGCTTTGTCACGCGGTTACCTTCTATATCGTTGCACGCGGCATGCGCACGCTTATCTATAACCTTTGTGAACCGCCGCGATGGTGAGTCCCCCTTCGTTTCCCTGGAACTGTTCCTTGGGCTTACGGCTGGGAGACGCACGCATCGCTGGCGCTCACGATTCCTGGCACCACGCTTACGGAAGCACCCTTCGTGTTGATTCCAGGGTTTCGTTTTCTTTTCTTCTTCTACACTTTCGTCTCGAATATCAACTACCTCAGCGTCTGCCACGCGACGGGTGTCACCGCTGCCTCCGCGTACTACTGCTGGAGAGACGCGCTGTCGCGTGGTCTACCTGCAATAACCTCTGCGCCTGCCACGTGCGAGTTGTGTGAGGAGGAGAGACATCCTCTCCCGCGGCCTGCCCTGCACAACCTCTGCGTCAGACACGTGGTCGCTGCCGGCTTCGGGATCGGCTCGCCGGTCTGCGTGCGTCGCGGCCTGAGCTCAGGGCAGTACCATCCACAAACCTTCGACCAGTGAAAGAACCCTTGTGAACTGAATCCACCCCGCTACGAATTAAATGCTGTAAACCTGTGGTCTATTCTTTTATTCTACCACCACCTCAACCACTACGCCACAGTACATTCACCATAACCAACCTCTCAGTCATCGTATCATTCTCAACCATCTTCTGAAGCATCGAGTGTATTAGATTATGATTTTGAAGGAATTTAGTCACTATGACTTAATCAAGACGACAAAAACAAAAGCTCTCATGTGACTGTTTCCAATAAAAATATTTCAATAATTGCATATCTGTATTTTATTAAACTCCTAAAACTATATTACAATCCAACTAGCCATCTTGGAAGAGCATTTCCTATATAAATATTTGAAAAAAAAAAGGACATACCTTAAACATATGGACAGCCTTTGTTGTCGACAAATGCACTCTCTAAATCTTGTGTCTTGTAATTTTATGTCCATTGAAATTCTTCCCAAGAGATCGTCGAAAGAGGAAAAAGACATTCGAAATTAGTTAAAGAACTTCGCCTCAACATTCCTTAATTTTTTTTTTTTTTTTAATAATATTCCACAACTTTCCACACAACGCCATCTAGTCCCAAACTAAGCAGAGCTTGTGGTATGGGTACTAGACAACTGATAAACATACATATATATTTCTAAATACATACATATTATAGATAAATTACACCCATCAATGTTTCAAATATGTTGAAAATCAGTCTCGAAGTATAGGATGCACCCAATGTTGTCTCCGTTTTCTACTACTTTTTCGTCTCAAATACCACCACAATATAAAAACATCATCGTCGCCGTCCATCGCGTACGAAATACAAATGTAAACTGGCGGCGAGTAGAACCAATGACCTTCTGGCAAAACAGACTGATCGGATTTAATGTGAACACCCACGTCCGGCGTCCAGTTTCAGGGCAAAAAGACTGATCGGATAATTGGGAACGGACTCTACGCTCCGTTTAAATAGCTTTCTTTTATTTTGTAGAAGATTTTTCAATTTGACGTGTACGATTTTGTGGGGGGGGGGGGGGGGGGGGCATGTCCCCTGTGACCCCCCCCTTCGGACCGCGCATGTACCTACAATGCGTCCGCGGGGCCGCTCCGTCGCAGTTTCGACGTGTTGTCTTTTTTTTACTGTTTCCATTGCATAAAATCATCAAATTCAAATATTTAATGTAAACTGTATGTATGTATGTATGTATGTCGGGCAGGTATCCGCAACTCCACGACCAAGCGCGTATTTTGCGTAAGGGTAGGGATCTTCTTATTCTATCCATGCCAACTCCTCCAGGAAGGCGAGCAATGCCCTCGTTTTGCTTACCATTTCTCGGAGGGTACCTGGTTTGCCGAAGTATTTGGTCCTGTAGTCCGCGACTGCAGGGCAGCTCAGTAGCAGGAGTGCTGCTGTTTCGTCCTCCTCCATGCAGGCTCTGCAGAGTGGGCTGTCTGTGACTCCTATTACATAGAGGTGTTTATTAAAGGATCCATGACCGGTAAGGGCGGCTGTCATCAGCCGCAATTGCGGTTTAGACAGTCGTAGGACCTGTTTTGACAAGCGGCCATCAAGGGTCGGGAGAGCCTCTTTAGCCTGCCTGCACTCACCATGGTTCTCCCATAGTTTGTGGTGTAGGTCTCTGGTACGTTTTCTTACCAAGTGACGCAGATAACCGAAGGGGAGTGGTGTAATGGGTTCAGGTCCCATAATCGCCATACTCGAAGCCCTTTTAGCGAGTTCGTCCGCTGCATCGTTGCCTCGGGAGTCGCTGTGTCCTTTGATCCATTGAATGGTTATATTGTTGTGTCTACCAACCTGGTTGAGGAGATTGTGACACTCCAAGATCAGCCCGGAGTTAACTGTGTGGCTGCTCAGTGCTTGCAGGACTGCCATGCTGTCCGAAAGTATGCGTATTGAGTGGTCCACAACTTCCCTGTTTATAATAGCTGAAGCTGGCAGTGAGATCCCCAGGCACTCGGCCTGAAACACTGTGTTGTAGACCCCCAATGGTCTGGCTATACGAATGTTGAGATCCTCCGAAAAGACTCCCGCACCCGTACCAGTACCTGTTTTGGAACCATCGGTGAAGACCCGTACCTCAGAGGGGCACAGCCCCTCGCAGCGGTGATCCTCGTACAGCTGGATTCTGTATTTTTTGTCAAAGACAATTTGTTTGGGCACCCGGTCATTAACTGCCTTCGTTATGGGGAGCTCGTTGTTGAGTTCCTCAAGCAGAGCGGTGTGCCTTGTTTCTATCTTACCCCAAAGGTCCAGTGTTTTGAGACGTACTGCTGCCATCGTCGCTTCCTGTTGTATGAACAGATGGAGCGGCGGGAGCCCCAGCATAGCCTCTACAGCTGCTGTCGGGGTAGTTCTCATGCAGCACGTTATCGCCATGCAGGCCAGCCTTTGCATGCGTTGTAGTTTGTTAATGGCTGTGACAAGTTTGGTGCGGGGCCACCACACCACGGCCCCGTAGGTAATCATGGGCCGAATTACAACGTTGTACAACCACATAGTGTTTTTTGGGGATAGACCCCACTTCTTACCTATCATTTTCTTGCATTGCCAGAAGGTGATGCAAGCCCTGTTTAATTTATAGTCTAGATGGTTACTCCAGTTTAGTTTATAGTCCATTATGACCCCCAGGTATTTAACCTCGCTGGACAACTGGAGTTCTGTATTGAACAGCTTAGGTAGGCGATGATGGCCTAGTGTTCGTTTATGAGTGAACAAGATTAATTCGGTTTTAGTGGGGTTTACCGACAAATCATACTCCCTGCACCATCGCTCCACGATGCGTAATGCTTGCTGGGTGAGGTTACAGATAGTTCCTGTTACCTTCCCAGGCACGAGGATCGCGAGGTCATCTGCATAGCCTATTGTGTAATAACGGTGAGCGTTGAGTTTCGTGATGAGGTCATTGATCACTAGATTCCAGAGGAGAGGTGATAGCACCCCGCCCTGTGGACAGCCTCTGGCTATTAAGGCTACCTGCTGGTCTTCCTCAAGGCGAACCACACGTTTGCTTAGCATGTTTGTAATCCAATCAATAAGTACCTGCTGTACCCCATGTCTGGAGAGTGCGGCTCTTATGCTGGAGAAGTTTGTTTTGTCGAAGGCTCCTTCGATGTCTATGAACGTACCCAGGCAGGAACCCTTTTGGTTGATCGATTCTTCAATTACGGTGACTACCTGATGAAGGGCGGATTCGGTCGACTTACCAGCGCAATACGCGTGTTGGTTGCCGTGCAGTGGTACTGTTTTTAGAGCGCCGTCACGTAGCTCCCTTTCACACACTCTCTCCATTGTTTTTAATAAAAAGGAGGTCAAACTGATTGGGCGGTACGATCTTGCGTTTGTGTAGTCACTCTTACCTGGCTTTGGGATGAATATGACTTTCACTTCCCTCCATACCTTTGGAACGTATCTAAATGCCAGGCACGCTCTCATTAGGGACACCAGTCTTGTCGCAAGAGAGTTGCCTCCCCATTGAAGTAAGGCAGGGAAGACTCCGTCGGGACCTGGCGCCTTAAAAGGTTGGAAGCTTCGGATGGCCCACTGGACTTTCTCCAGCGTGATCATCTTACGAGCGTGTAGCCAATCATTGTCTGATGGTGTTTGGATTTCGTCCGTCCATTCGGTTACCTGCGCGAGGACGCTACCTGGGAAGTGTGTTTCGATTAGGATACGCCTCGTTTCTTCCGGTGATGTGAACAGTGTGTTATCAGGTTTACGAAGTGAATCAGGCCCAGAGGTGTTCTGCTGTGCCAGTATCTTCCTTACCCTGTTTGCTTGTTGGCAAGATTCGATGTCGCCACAGAACTTCCGCCATCCAGTGGTTCGTCTGAATCTAATGCTTTTTTTGTAGGCGGATTTGGCGGCATAGTAAGCCTCCCAGTCATCCTCCCTGCATGTGTTCATGGCCCTATTGAATGCCTTCCTTACCTTCCTGCGTTTACGCTCCAGATCCGCTCCCCACCAGGGCTGTTTGCCCGGTGTGTCACGCGGTGTGATTTCTGGGCATGCAGAATGGTAGCTGCTGATCAGTGATTCGGTGAGATGGTCTACCTGCGCGTCTATCTGAGTCGCATCCACCAGGTTCACCAAGTCGCTTGTAAGGCCAAGCCTTGTGTCAAGGCTGCGTGTATAAGCCACTCTATCCGTATTACGCGGGTTACGTCGAGGGAGTTTAGGAGTAACACAGACCTGGATGTCGAAGCGGATCCACCTATGATCGGAGCATGAGGCCTCGTCAGATACCTGCCACCCATTGATGAGTTCCGCTGCACCCTCCGTTGCTAGTGTAAGGTCTATAATTGTACGACTGCGTTTGGTCACGAATGTTGGTTCGGAACCTGTATTAAGAAGGGATAGGTTAGTTGTGAACAAGAATTCAACTAAGGCCTTACCTCGTTCGTTTTGTGTGTCCATACCCCATAAGGGGTGGTGTGCATTGGCGTCGGTCCCGATGACGACCTCATCCCCCCTGCCTTCACAGTGGGTCACGAGGCGGGTCAGTTCCCGAGGAGGCGGCGACTCGGCCTCAGGCATGTAAGCCGAGACGAAGACGATCGCTTTCTCCTCGTGCCCCTGCTGTATGGTCATCTTTGCTGCAGAGACATCTCTGCAACAGAAATCGTATAAGAACTGTGTTTTTACATTACCTGTAACGTAGATGCACGCCCTCGGTTTGTCGTGGTTCGTGTTGACTAGGAGCTTACCTCCGAGATTGGAGAGTCCTCGTACTTGACCGCCACTGATCCACGGCTCCTGAATCAGGGCAATGGCCGTGTGTTGAACCTCCAGCCACTTGCGTATTTGGGCCGTCGCAGTCTGGCTGTGGTGGAGGTTCGCCTGTATAATTTTACAATTGGACGAATTGGGAACCATCTTTGACGGGACCCTCGTCATCCAACCCCAGTTGTAACCCGGCTAACAGGCCGTCGAAATCACTCCCACCCGGGACAGAGGATGGTGACAGTGTGATGTCATCCATCGCCTCTCCCGATGCAGGGGCGGCGTCCACAGTGTCTGGCACTGCCTCAGCAGCTGGATCCACCGTGGTTGTAGCCGAGTTGTCTTGTGCACCTAGTGGTGGTGCAGTTTGGTCCCATCCTGGAGGAACGTCAGTAAACCTGCTGTTCGCGCCCTGTAGTGTTATTCTGTAAGACCTCATTCTAAACTTCGAATCTGAATCCACTGTGAGTTTATTGATTGGCATTCTAAAAACTCGGTTGTTAATTCGAATTTACACTAGCGCTACCCTTGCGAGCGTGTCAGCGAGTTGAACCAAAGATTTTGACAGATAAAGTATGAGATGACGTGATAAGTGGCATTCGGTAAGGTAATTCCTCCGTCACTTCGACGCTGTTTACAGAATGCAAAATCAAGGTCACTTTGAACCATAAGCGAAGTGACAGTGAATAGCTATGTGAGATGCGAGTTGTTGTTCGAATTTTACAGAATCGACGTACTGGTACTTGATGTATACCGACCCCAGACCAATTGAGAGTCGGCGATTGTGCTCGATAAGTATCGGAACCTGCTCCTCCGGAATGGCCAGCACCACAAACCAGCATGCTGCTTGTTTTTCGGCATGCAGAAGAACCCACCTCCTGACGTCGACCCACTGGTTCTGGAACCAAAGGGCTCGCCCAATGTAGGTCGCATCCTTGTACAAATTCATGTCGTCAGGGATTGCAATTCCGCAGCGCACGCGTTTCTCGATCTCCGACTGGCTCTTGACGACTAGCGAGGTGCTAGCCGGGAGAGTCAGCCCCGAGACTGTCTTCCTCAGCCATGCCAAGGTGTGGTCGTTGCCGCACCACAGTTTGAGGACACCTCCGGTGAAAGTGGGCTTAGCATGAAAGATAAGCCCGGGGGCGCCCTGTGTAAAAGCGAACGCCGCGAGCATTATCTGTTCGTGAATCGCCACTAATACCTGCTTTGATACGTCCTCGCTGATGAACCCTGTTCGATCGCAGGTAATCGCGACGTTAAGGGGCTCACTAGCGGCCTGGGCGTAGCTTTTGTTGTCAATCCGTTTGGACTGATCAAGACACGGCCGCTTGTGCTCACCCCGAGGCGATAAACTCTCGTTGAGAGCTCGCTTAGCCGCAGCCTGATCCTTCCCTACGGATTGGTGTGATGTGGTAGCTACCTCGCCTGGACCTCCTGCGGAATTGAGATGCGATTGAGTGAGCTTGAGTCGGCTATTGCCGGCTACGTCCTGAGACCGTTTCCCTGCAGAGAAGCTGAGCTTACCTGGCTTTGCCGTATTGGCCGTGCTAGTAGATGCTACCTATTTACTGGGGGGGGAGGGGGGGTGATTTTTTCCTTTTATCCCCTCCTGCGTTCCTGACGCCGCTCCTTACGCGTCAGCCTTTCCCTCCTCTTGCCCTGGTCGGTGGGAGCTTTCTGGCCTGAAGGGCCTGTGCCGGGGCGAAGGGTTTGTGGATTGAATTTACCCTTGCCCTTGCCTTTGCGCGTGGCTATCCGCCAGTTGCTGCTGAAGTCATCACCAGCGCTGGAGGCCGTGCCCGTTTGATCGGATGCGGCCGCCTCGCAGGTAATGGCTTGAGGAGCCACATTGGGAGGCGAAGGTTGTTTGACAAGACTAGTTCCAGCTGTGACGTTAGTCGACACCGTTTTCGTCTTGGCGTGAGAAGGTTCGGTACTGGTCCCTTGCAGCGCCGAAGTCCTTTGTTTACGTAGGGACTTAGTTTTGGTCCTTGCTGCGGTGTTCGCCACAGCTGGACCGACGCCCGCGCTGGGGCCTGCAGCGGATGCCACAGGTTTACCAGGGGCGAGCGAAGTGCCAGAGGCACCTCGCTTGGGAGTATTGTCAGCTTTCGCCGACTCCACTCCTGCGGTATTTTCTGGCCTTAAATCCATGAAAATAGAACGAAGAAAATTCATCGGTCTGGCTCCCACCCTCCATGGAGCCCGCACCTGGGAACGTCGCACTAGAAGAGTTACGACGTTAGGACTACCAGAACGATATAGGTGCGCAAGGCTGGTTTACAGTGCGACATCGGGTGCTTGATCGGGTTGGCGTAGGGGGTTGAAAAGGCCTCCCCCACGAACTGATCAACCGTCACTTACACCGTCAGCATGACCTTTACCTACCGCTTCGGCTACCCGAGGGCGACCTCCACGGACCCCACGCACCTCGCCTGTGGCCATCTGACGGGACACAATGGCCATTTCCCTACCCCTGGCTAGGGGGTAGGGCCACCGTTTCGCTTGAAATCCAGACCAAAGAGGGCGTGTTGCCTAACGGACACATTACCGCCAGCGCCGATCGGCTCAACCCCCCAGGACTCCTTCATCCCTGCTCACGGCGCTCAACTGCGCAGGTCCTAGCGCAGGTGACTAACTTCTCCTACTCGCCATCAGCATGTTGTGACAGCCGAGCCCGCAACCACCTCGTCACAGAGGGATCACAGTAAGGGAGGGTCAGAGTGGAAAGCCCGCCACTCTACGGGTCGCCCAGTGGTTTCGGTTACGTCTATTTCTTAGGGAATTAGACCAAAAACGGGGTGGCAACCTCGTGAAGGTATATCCGCCGGACTTGCCTTGAGGATCTGCACGACCGATGCGCTCTCCCTCAAGACATCGCCACCCTCCCCTCTCTGAAGGAGGGGGGAAGGTAGGCCTGCATCTATACTACCAAGCAAAACAGAGCAAAGAGTGTCGTTGTGCAACCGCAAAAGCATACATACAGACCCTCCCCTACTGTAACACTGTAACACTTAAATAAGCCATTTTTAGGAAAAAAAAACCACTAGAAACACGTTTTCACTATACTTTTTTAAGACAATCTGAAAAATATCTATTAAAGTATTTTATCTAGACTTAAAAGTCTGTTTATAAGCAAAGATAAGAGTACCAACAGATAAAATAGAATGTTTTATCTTAAAATATATAATTATATTATATATATATTATATAAAGCTAAATTACCACTCACTGACTGACTCACTCATTGACATAATTGTTCTCCCAGATGGTGGATGGGGAGGTGGGTATATTTTGACAGATTCGTAAACAAGTAACTCTCAAACCTACGGGAAAAGTGCCAAACCTCCCCTTTTCACCCCCCTTCTCCCCCCTCCCTATCGTATCTCGGAAACTACGAGACCCGTATTTTTTGTTTTTTACGGATTCGTATAGAGGAGGCTCGGTAAAGTAAAAACCATTTTTCAAAGTCCCCCCCCCCCGCCCCCCTTCTCCCCCCCTTTAGGCGGATCTCGGAATCTAAGAGACTTGGAACATTTTTTTTTCAGATTCATTTAGAGGGGCAATGCTTTAGTCGAAATACTTGTGCAACCCCCCCCCCCCATCACCCCCCCCCCCTCTTTTTTTTTTTTTCACAAGCTCGCGAGGTGCTTGCACCTCGCGCTACACCCAAATACTAAACCCCCCCATCATCCCCCCATTTTTTTTTTATAAAAAGCACGCGAGGTGCTTGCACCTCGCGCAACACGCAAATACTTGATTTAGAGGGGAAATGCTTTAGTTTTTTTCACAAGCACGCGAGGTGCTTGCACCTCGCGCAACACGCAAATACTTGATTTAGAGGGGCAATGCTTTAGCTTTTTTCACAAGCACGCGAGGTGCTTGCACCTCGCGCAACACGCAAATACTAGTTATACTATATAAAGCTAAATTACCACTCACTGACTGACTGACTGACTGACTCACTCATTGACATAATTGTTCTCCCAGATGGTGGATGGGGAGGTGGGTATATTTTGACAGATTCGTAAACAAGTAACTCTGAAACCTACGGGAAAAGTGCCAAACCTCCCCTTTTCACCCCCCTTCTCCCCCCTCCCTATCGTATCTCGGAAACTACGAGACCCGTATTTTTTGTTTTTTACGGATTCGTATAGAGGAGGCTCGGTAAAGTAAAAACCACTTTTCAAAGTCCCCCCCCCGCCCCCCCTTTAGGCGGATCTCGGAATCTAAGAGACTTGATATAAGCACGTGAGGTGCTTGCACCTCACGCAACACGCAAATACTAGTTATACTATATAAAGCTAAATTACCACTCACTGACTGACTGACTGACTCACTCATTGACATAATTGTTCTCCCAGATGGTGGATGGGGAGGTGGGTATATTTTGACAGATTCGTAAACAAGTAACTCTCAAACCTACGGGAAAAGTGCCAAACCTCCCCTTTTCCCCCCCCTTCTCCCCCCCCCTATCGTATCTCGGAAACTACGAGACCCGTATTTTTTTCTTTTTACGGATTCGTATAGAGGAGGCTCGGTAAACTAAAAACCATTTTTCAAAGTCCCTCCTCCCGCCCCCCTTCTCCCCCCTTTAGACGGATCTCGGAATCTAAGAGACTTGGAACATTTTTTTTTTCAGATTCAATTAGAGGGGCAATGCTTTAGTCGAAATACTTGTGCAAACCCCCCCATCACCCCCCCCTCTTTTTTTTTTTTTTTTTTTCACAAGCATGCGAGGTGCTTGCACCTCGCGCAACACGCAAATACTAAACCCCCCCCTTTTTTTTTTTTCACAAGCACGCGACGTGCTTGCACCTCGCGCAACACGCAAATACTAAACCCCCCCATCTCCCCCCCACTTTTTTTTTCACAAGCACGCGAGGTGCTTGCACCTCGCGCAACAAGCAAATACTAGTATTCTCTATAAAGTTATATCAAGTTAGGTACCTTTAGGCTTTATTAACTATTTGTAGAGCATTGTATCTTAAAACATTAAATATACCTATAAACGTACTTAAAATAAGTGTGCTTTAGAAACAAATGCTCTAAAAATAATCGAGCTTGCGAAAAAAAACTCTATAAGAATACATGTTCTTTATTGAAACCATCTTTAGAAAGCCCCTATCTAAAGATTTACCATGAATAGACTGTCTATAGACAAATTTGTTTTAAACCTCCAAGACTGTGTTACTTGGGTACGGCTTATTTTGCTATATCTACACAATTGGAGCACGAACTAAATGAGCTGCGACATTATTATACTGTACTACTATCTGAACATGGAAGACGCAGCAGGCGGGGCCTCATAAACGCAATTGGTAACGCTGCTAATTATCTCTTTGGTGTCCTAGATGACAAATTCGCCGAAAAATACCATGAAGACATAAAATTGCTTCAAAGCAACGAGGATCACTTGCTGAATCTTTACAAAAACCAAACTTCGGTTATTGAAGGCGAATACAACCTGTTGAAAAGAAACGAACAAGTCATGAACAGACAATTTATTCTTATCCACAAACACTTAAGAGATTCAGTGAACCAATTGAAAACAGAAAAATAACATTCAACGTTCATCATCGCAACTGCACTTACCGCGAATATGATGGTTGGCAACTTACGAAGAATACAAGACACACTGATCAACCTAGTTACAGATCTTCGCAATGGACGAGTCGACACGCATTTATTGAAACCTGATGCCTTTAAAAGAGAGCTGAATACTATATCAGGACAAGTGCCAAAAGGATTATCTCTACCCTGCACCAATAGCCTCAAATGCATCAGAACGCTTTACAAAGTACCAAGAGTTCACGGGAAAATTATCGAGGACTTCCTTATTTTTTGAAGTGAAAATTCCCTTAATAACGGACGACCAATACGAACTAACGCAAGTTATGCCAATCCGCAACATAAAGGGAGATTCCATGATCAACATAATACCTTCATCAAAATACATCGCTGTGAACTTAAAAAAGGATCTAATGATACCCTTGAATGAACAGCAAATACTATCATGCGTAGAAGCAAATACATATCAACTCTTATGCAAGTTCGATTTACCTACACGAAATAAGAACTACAACAAACATATGCGAAGCTGACATTATAAACAATCGTGGAGCATCAAATTGCCGCACAGAGGTGTCAATTTGCATGAATGAATGGATTAAGCTACACAGCAAGGACCCTTGGTTATATACGTGTTGCGAGGAATGCACTATGCGCATTTTTTGTCCAGCTGGTATTACGTCACAGACACTACGTCATACGGGAACGATCACCTTAGCGACGCGATGTATGATGCGCGGGGACAACCATCTCTTTCACTCACACTACAATCACCAAAACAAACTGGAAATAAGAAATAATGAAGAAATGTATATTCCTGAACAAACATTAATGAGTTAATTACAAGTAACAATAAAATTGGTAACTACACGGACTTAAAAATTGAGACACATGAAGAACAATTTAACAATCTAAAGAAGACAATACAACAGCTTAAGGAGCAACAGAACATACAAACCATAAAATCAACAGATGCGGAGCCACATCATTACGTACTGTATGGGTTTATGTTAATCTGTGGAATTATGTTCTGCATTTGGTTATACTACAAGGTGAAGAGAATTTGTGTCTGTCATTCTCAAACAAACAAGGTATCACCATCAGTAACCAAGGAAGAAATCGAGATGGTCGCAGTGGAAGGTCCTAAGAGCATGAACACTGAAGAAAACGAATCAGCTGTAGATCAAATCACTCAATATCGACCTCAAGCAAACCCAAGCTTCAACCACAAGGTGGACAACGGGACATCTCCTATTCCACATCAGGGTTGATCACAGAACATTTTGATTAACATACATTGATGCATGCTTGCCTAGAAGTAACCTATTCACTCTTACTCTTATCAGGTTATAGCTAACGTGACCAGACGTCCCGTTATGAACGGGACTGTCCCTTTTTATAGTTACAAGTCCCGGTGTCCCTGAAATCAACTCTGGGACGCAAAATTGTCCCGTTTTCTGAAACCGATGCGCGATGACCTAAAGGCGATGTTGATAAGTATATATAATGTAAAAAAAACGTAGCAAGAGTTTCATTCGTACTTGTAAGCACCTATATTAAAGCAGATTTGTTCCTCTGATAAATATAAATATAACTAAACGTTAGGGTATATATATATTTTAACTTTTAAGCTAACTGACTTTTCTGAATAATTTACTTTTAAAAAAGGTTTTATTTTTCACCGACTACCTGTTAATTGACCTAAATAACCCGTCCCGTTTTGAGTCAAAGAATTAATGGTCACGTTAGTTATAGCTATCAGAAAGCACAGACTCCGACACAGAATTAATTCTTATCAAATTGCATTCTAAATTTGGTTACAGATAAAGATAAATTCAGGGTATTCCCCGAAGCTAACTAACCATAAACAAACGACGAAGCCGATGCATGCTTGCCTAGAAGTAACCTATTCACTCTTACTCTTATCAGGTTATAGCTATCAGAAAGCACAGACTCTAGGCTTGTGTAGTACATGCACTATGTACTGTTAGGACGCAATTCCGTCATGTGCACTAGAACGAACTATTCTGTTTCTGTCGCTCAAATCGGTCATCTAGTACAGTGAACTAATCACCAATCCTAGCGACATCCAATCGCGAGAGCCGAGTAAGAACGGCTGAACGAATAAGTGATGTACGAACTACGATGACCTGGAGAACGAGAAACTGTGCCCGGTCATTTATGTGCATAATCTATGGCCCGGACATTCTATGGCTCTTTGATAGTAATTGTTTTCGATGTTTTTATTTGTTATTTTAACTTTGTTAAGTGAAGTTACTCAACGTCATTGGTTCAACAATATAAGTTCAAGTTTATGTTGCTTATGCTTGGTTTTGTTTCGTGTGGATTGTAAAAAAGAAAATCTATACTAATATTATAAAGCTGAAGAGTTTGTTTGTTTGTTTGTTTGCTTGAACGCGCTAATCTCAGGAACTACGGTTCTGATTTGAAAAATTCTTTCAGTGTTAGATAGCCCATTTATCGAGGAAGGCTATAGGCTATATATCATCACGCTAAGACCAATAGGAGCGGAGCACTAATGAAGAATGTTTCAAAATCGGGGGATTTTTTTCCACGCGGACGAAGTCGTGGGCGGAAGCTAGTATGTATATAAAAATAAAGATCACTGTAAATATTTGATTTTTAAATACGCCATTTCAATAATTCATTCAATATTACTTATTTAAATGATATTCAAATTATTTAAAATGTATCATAATTAAAATGATAGTCCTAAGCCTGCAAAGTATGAAGGAAAATCAAATATGCAGGTATTCCATCACGTCTGACTGATGTCTTAATTATCGATGAACTAAAATGAACTAATAGTACTAGAAGACCGAACTAGTACATTTGAACAATTGTACTAGTTCGGAGCGTTCCTGTCACTGACCGAGTATGAACAAGCCGACATAACAAGACTCCGACACAGAATTAATTCTTATCACATCATTGCATTCTAAATTTGGTTACAGATAAAGATAAATTCAGGGTATTCCCCGATGCTAACTAACCATAAACAAAATGGTGGCCTCAACTCAACTCAACGTATTTTATTTTACTTGTCTTATAAAACGACACAAGCTAGTGCACGGCACGAAATTGGTCGATTCCTATGGAGAAGATTCGGCAAGAAACTCCACAGTTATTCTTTTCAAAATATCATTCATTTTTATAATGTATCCATAATACTCGTTTAAAAGGTATGATAGTTACCAATTCACACCAAACAATGTAGATAGATATATTCTTTATTGTACACCATAACAGTAAAACAAAATTATGGACTTAACAATTAAAAAAAAGTTATTTAAAAAATCTAAAAAACCCGACTGCTCAACTGAAATGCAAGAGACAAGCACATTTTTATTTTAAAAAGTGACAAGCAGGCGAGACCCAATTGAACTTTTTTTAGTAATGGGATGGGTCCGCCTGCTTGTCACTTTTTAAAATAAAAATGTGCTTGTCTCTTGCATTTCAGTTGAGCAGTCGGGTTTTTTAGATTTTTTAAATAATTTTTTTTTCAACTTTTTAGTTAAAATATTAATTAACATTTTTATAGTTTTCCTGGTCGTGTCACAATGGCACCCCACCGGATTCAGAAAGTGAAAGAGCTAAGTCCATATTTTTAAACTTTCTCTTTGTATTATTTTTGCTAGTATTACAATAATGATAAATATGATATACCTTTTTGAAATCCTTTTGTTAAGCCCTTTAATTTGATATCCATATTGCAGTATACCAAAAAAAATTTTTTTTTCCTTGTGTATAATGGCTTTGCACAGCCGCCATGTTTAATTTTTTCAAATGTAACCTATCTAAGAACACTTGGGCTGCTAAGACGAATCTAACGATACCGTGAAACCCTCCAACATTGCCCCTCCTTCCTATCTTTGCCCAGAGAGAAAAAATAACTTAAACTCGATTTTCATAAAAAACTATTGATTTGATTGTTTTTTTTTCTCTCTGGTATGAATTTTGATAATATCTACGTGCAATACCGATGTGTCAAAAAATTCTAACCCCTTTTAGTAAGCCAGCAAGTGTTGTTTTAACGACGTGGTGAAAACGTGGTGCAAATATTTTGCTCAACAACTTCATCAGCAGGGCGCAAGCTATTTGACTGACGTGATTATGACAATCAGTAAATAAAAGGGCATGTAAAATGATGTTGACGTGGCGATTTCGGAACAGAAACGGCTATTAGATTTCAAATTATGGTGTTGGGCAATGTTAGGTTATAAAGCAGAACATCAACAGTCCCAACATTGCCCATCGGTTATTGAGTGCTAGGGTTGTCAACCTGTTCTTTTTTCAGACGGGGAGTCAAGTACCCGCAATGAATTCTCAACAGTACAAAGGGATGTATCTCTCTCATGTTCAGTTGTACTGCTGATGGCAAACGTCTATCGCCTTTTATGTATAATGTTGTGTATAAGGCTGAACATTTATACACTGAATGGGTTTTAAATGGGCCTGATGAAGCTCGGTACAACTGCACAAAAAGTAGATGGTTCGACTCTGTGATGTTTGAAGATTATTTCAGAACTATTGTGTTAGAATGTTTTTTTTTAATTTCAATAAAGTTGATTATTCGATAATTTTTTTTTATTATTGACGGCACACCCCTGGACTTAAAGACAAAGTAAGTAAAAAATTCCTAAAAATCCTTGCCTAACATTGCCCACTGTTCCTGAAGATAAACTATTAAGTTAAGTACTAATTTTATGTGGTTGGTCATATCTTTGTCCAATTCCCTTTTCTTGGCCTTTAAAATAAGCTTCATATGTCTTAAAATGGCTTGACATTTGAAGTGTGGCAATGTTAGGCACATTTGCACCTAACTTTACCCGCCTCTTTATTTTCTATTTTTAGAGAAAATATGGAGAAATTAAGATATAAAATTATTTAAATCAATTCTAAAATGGCATAATTAACGTATTAAAGATTCAAGGGTATTTTATATGCTGTAACTTTTTGGGAAGGGTTGAAAAACTGTAAAAAGCGGGCAATGTTGGCGGGTTTCACGGTACGTCAATTATGTGAATCCGTTCAGCGGTTCTGGAGATATGAGGTAATAAAGAATATTAGATACATACATACAAGATACGCGCGAAAAACATAACCCTTCCTTTGCAGTCGGGAAAAAGGATGATACAATGGGCGGTCTTATCGCTAAAAGCGATCTTACACAGACAACCTTTGGATGGGTTTGACACAGAAGGAGAAAATAAATACGCGGGTAGTCCACGGTGTACTATTTATCTATATAAAATACAAAACAATAAATAACGTTCTCAAAACATATATATATACAGATAAAAATAAAAAAAAAGAAAGAAACAAAGACATACATAATAACAACAATTTAAGGAGAGAGATAAAGACCTTTTACTAAGTTTTTGAAAGAAGATAGGGTTTGTGCTTGTCTTACTGGCACAATGTAATTAAAAACATGAAAAATGAATGCATTGTAAAATTAAACAATATAATTTTTATTATTTATCTTAATCTTCTTAATCTTAACATAGTATAAAGCAAAGTCGCTTCCCTGTGTCTGTCTCTATGTATGCTTAAATCTTTAAAACTACGCAACGGATTTTGATGCAGTTTCTTTCAATAGAAAGAGTGATTCAATAGAAAGGTTTTTAAGTATATAACATGCATAATATAGTAGAGGAACACTGATAATTTTTGAGGTTTCTAATGTGATGTCGCAAATAAACACATTTTTGCGCTTGCTTTGCAAGCGCTGGCTGAACCCTACGAGATAGATTAAAATAATGTACTACAGTATGGTACAACTTAAGAAGGTCAACAAAAATGTCCTCGATGGCATCTGCCTATCTCTTATAGATAACCCACAACAACCATTTTTTATCCTTTACTTTTTACGAGAAATACGAGCATATTTTACGAAGCGATTTTAAGCAATACAGCATTAATCCTTATCCAATTAAGTACCATAAATACATTGTGCATTTAATATAAATCAATATTGCACTTTACAGAATATAATTTAAATAAATAGTTTCGAAGATATTACAGATTTAAAATGCAAGGACATAGCAGTTGCGGCGCGGTGCCGGCGGAGGCACGGCGCGCGTGTATATGTTGCTTAGATTTGAGCGTTGAATGTTTTTCCCATGGTAAATTATGTGTCGCACTTTCAAGACTAAAGAGAACATGTATGTCGAATGACAAAAAGGCCATCAACGATGTATATAAAGACATTCTATAGTATATTTAATATAAACATTGCACCCGTGCGAAGCCGGGGCGGGTCGCTAGTCTTACTTCTTACTAATATTATAAATGTGAAAGTTTGTGAGGATGGATGGATGTTTGTAACTCTTTCACGCAAAAACTACTGAACGGATCTGAATGAAATTTGGCAAGTAGATATTTTACATCCTGGAATAACACATAGGCTACTTTATATCCCGAAATTCCCACGGGATCGGAATTTTACGCGGGAAAACCCACCCACGCGAACGAAGTCGCGGGCAAAAGCTAGTTAGTAATAAAAACTAAACAAAAAAATCTGTCCAATCGGATGGATTATCGTAGGGAAAAGTACAAACAAACAAAATAAAAAAACTTTTTACCAAAAAATTAAACCGACTCCCAAAAAACACTGCAAAGTGAAAAATAACTTTAATTTCGGTAGTCGGTGTCTTTAGTTTTGTATTTTTGTTTTTGGCACCGACTTCCGAAATTAAAGTTATTTTTCACTTTGCAGTGTTTTTTGGGAGTCGGTTTAATTTTTTGGTAAAAAGTTTTTATTTAACTCTTTTTAGTTGGTTGATTTTTAATTTACCTAGTTACAAGAGCCTAAATGTCAACTACTTATAACATTTTACAAAATATTGCTTTTCCCAATACTGGGCCGTTAATTTTTGAGGAGTTCTCCTGGTACTTCACCATCAGCTATACATCACCATATGCATTGTGACAAGCACCATGTGCTTAATATCCATATTCAAGTAATCGAATCGCAATCCACGAAATACTTATTATTGAGTAGTTTCGGCGGCCATCTGTGGTCTTCATCATCAGTTCCACTTCCCTAAATGGTACTTTTTGAGAGCAACTGCACAATTTACTATAAGAAATACCCAAAACGCCATAGGTGTGCCTATAATATTTGAAGAGTTCCCTCGATTTCTCCAAGATCCCATCATCAGATCCTGACTTGGTGACAAATGGTACCAACTTCAAAGTATACCCTATCAAACAAAAAAAGAATTTTCCAAATCGGTTCAGCCGTCTTCGAGTACTCGGTGACCATACATTAAAAAAAAAAAAAAAAAAAAAACAAAAAAAAATATACGCGTCGAATTGATAACCTCCTCTTTTGGTCGTCGGTTGAAAAGACACACTCACTAAAGTGGAGTTGTTAAGAGACTAGTTGATAACGCAATCACAATAAGCCCGAGCTACACTGTGCAGAAGGAAGGAATCATCGCCAAGCAATCATGACTTCAACGTAGTCCTCAATCTAAAATATGCGTTTTTAATAAGGGTTTTAAATTTTCACACAGAGACAGAGTTTGGTAACTTGTTATAAAAGCGTATGCTATTTATGAAGAATGACTTGCTAGTCTTGGCTAATTTGCATTTGGGTATAACAATTTCATGCTTAATGTGTATATTTATTGTGTGAAGATCGCTTCTAATCTGAAAAAGTCCTAAGTTTATGCGTATATAATATAATATGCTTTCTAATAAATAAAGTGAGTGCCATACATTCTTTCCTAGTATTGCATTATCACATACCTTTTACATAATTTGCATGGACATGTTTTTTTTTATTAAGCTCGTTTATGACAGACAGATTGAAAACACTTTACTGTACACCAACAATTGAAACACACTTAAATAGTAACTATTTAATTACAATGACGGTCTTATCGCTGAGAGCGATATCTTCCACTTTCCAGACAACCTTGAACCTGAACTGAAGTAGCCTAAGAGGCGACCGGTCGCCTTTCATGTTTTTTCGTCGCCGATTCTCTTCGTGAGTAGCCTAAACGGCGAAAAATCGCCTACGTTGGCAACACTGTCCTCCAGCTCCGGTTCGGCTCACGCCGTGGATGCGAATGACGTCATACGCACCGCGCTAGCCGCAGCGTCCGCTGCGTGCGGGCCGGCGTTGGTGACGTCATCAGCTGCGGCTTGGGGAGTTCGGTCGTTTCAGGGACTGCGGCGCGGGTGGGTGTGCGAGGTTGCATAGAACTTCATATAGAGAATTCGAATGCGAAGACTGCGGCGCGTGCGGTGCCGCTAGGTCTGCGTTCACCTTTAGGCTACCACTGACTGAAAGTCGGCTATATTCTCAGACTAAGGAAAAAAGAATAGACATGAAATACCTACGAAAAAAGCGTGCATACCTATTGCGAGTCTGGCACAAAGATGGCGGCTTGCCGTAGAGCTGCGCGCATTATAATATCGATAGTTGAATTGCACGGTGCTTACAGAATTCAAAATTGTCGAAAATGAGTTTTACGTTTAAGAAATTCATGGCCCTTTGCTTTAAGTTTTTACTATTTTTAACTAATTATACTGTATAAAGCTAGATTACCACTCACTCACTCACTCACTGACATAATTGTTCTCCCAGATGGTGGATGGGGATGTGGGTATATTTTGACAGATTTGTAAACAAGTAACTCTCAAACCTACGGGAAAAGTGCCAAACCTCCCCTTTTCCCCCCTCCCTATCATATCTCGGAAACTACGAGACCCGTATTTTTTTTTACGGATTCGTATAGAGGAGGCTCGGTAAAGTAAAAACCTTTTATCAAAGTAACCCCTTTAGGCGGATCTCGGAAATTAAGAGACTTGGAACATTTTTTTTTTCAGATTCATTTAGAGGGGCAATGCTTTAGTCAAAATACTTCTGCAACCCCCCCCATCATCCCCCTCCCTTTTTATTTTTTTCACAAGCACGCGAGGTGCTTGCACCTCGCGCAACACGCAAATGCTAAACCCCCCCCATCTCCCCCCATCACCCCCCCCCCCACTTTTTTTTTTTGTTTTTTTCACAAGCACGCGAGGTGCTTGCACCTCGCGCAACACGCAAATACTAGTTACTATACTATATAAAGCTAAATTACCACTGACTCACTGACTGACTCACTCACTGACATAATTGTTCCCCCAGATGGTGGATGGGGAGGTGGGTATATTTTGACAGATTCGTAAACAAGTAACTACGGGAAAAATGCCAAACCTCCCCTTTTCCCCCCTCCCTATCGTATCTCGGAAACTACGGGACCCGTATTTTTTGTTTCTTACGGATTCGTATAGAAGAGGCTCGGTAAAGTAAAAACCATTTTTTAGTCGCCCCCCCCCCCCCGCCCCCCTTCTCACCCCCTTTAGGCGGATCTCGGAAATTAAGAGACTTGGAATTTTTTTTTTTCAGATTCATTTAGAGGGGCAATGCTTTAGTCAAAATACTTCTGCAACCCCCCCCCCATCACCACCCCCTTTTTTTTGTTTTTTCACTAACACGCGAGGTGCTTACACCTCGCGCAACACGCAATTACTAGTTATATTAAATAAAGCTAAATTACCACTCACTCACTCACTGACTGACTGACTCATTGACATAATTTTCTCCCAGATGGTGGATGGGGAGGTGGGTATATTTTGACAGATTCGTAAACAAGTAACTCTCAAACCTACGGGAAAAGTGCCAAACCTCCCCTTTTCACACCCCTTCTCCCCCCTCCTTATCGTATCTCGGAAACTACGAGACCCGTATTTTTTTTTGTTACGGTTTCGTATAGAGGAGGCTCGGTAAAGTAAAAACCATTTTTCCAAATCGCCCCCTTGCCCTCCTTCTCACCCCCTTTAGGCGGATCTCGGAAATTAAGAGACTTGGAACATTTTTTTTTTCTGATTCATTGAGAGGGGCAATGCTTTAGTCGAAATAATTGTGCGACCCCCCCAGATCTCCCCCCCATCACGCCCGCCTTTTTTTTTTTTAAAGAAAGCACGCGAGGTGCTTGCACCTCGCGCAACACGCAAATACTAGTTCTATTATATAAAGCTAAATTACCACTGACTCACTGACTCACTCACTGACTCATTGACATAATTGTTCTCCCAGATGGTGGATGGGGAGGTGAGTATATTTTGACAGATTCGTAAACAAGTAACTCTCAAACCTACGGGAAAAGTGCCAAACCTCCCCTTTTCACCCCTCCCTATCGTATCTCGGAAACTACGAGACCCGTATTCTTTTTTTTTACGGATTCGTATAGAGGAGGCTCGGTAAAGTAAAAACCATTTTATAAAATCGCCCCCCTTGCCTCCCTTCTCACCCCCTTTAGGCGGATCTCGGAAATTAAGAGACTTGCAACATTTTTTTTTTTCAGATTAATTTAGAGGGGCAATGCTTTAGTCGAAATAATTGTGCAACCCCCCCCATCACCCCCCCCTTCCCTTTTTTATTTTTTTTATTTCACAAGCACGCGAGGTGCTTGCACCTCGCGCAACACGCAAATACTACTTTATATTATATAAAGCTAAATTACCACTCACTGACTGACTGACTGACTGACTCACTCATTGACATAATTGTTCTCCCAGATGGTGGATGGGGAGGTGGGTATATTTTGACAGATTCGTAAACAAGTAACTCTCAAACCTACGGGAAAAGTGCCAAACCTCCCCTTTCCCCCCCCTTCTCCCCCCTCCCTATCGTATCTCGGAAACTACGAGACCCGTATTTTTTTTTTTACGGATTCGTATAGAGGAGGCTCGGTAAAGTAAAAACCATTTTTCAAATTCCCCCCCCCCCCCGCCCCCCTTCTCCCCCCCTTTAGGCGGATCTCGGAATCTAAGAGACTTGGAACATTTTTTTTTTCCGATTCATTTAGAGGGGCAATGCTTTAGTCGAAATACTTGTGCAACCCCCCCCCCCATCACCCCCCCCCCCCCTCTTTTTTTTTTTTTTTTTCACAAGCTCGCGAGGTGCTTGCACCTCGCGCAACACCCAAATACTAAACCCCCCCCATCACACCCCCCATTTTTTTTTTTTTATAAAAAGCACGCGAGGTGCTTGCACCTCGCGCAACACGCAAATACTAAACCCCCCCCATCTCCCCCCATCACCCCCCCCCCACTTTTTTTTTCTTTGTTTTTTTCACAAGCACGCGAGGTGCTTGCACCTCGCGCAACACGCAAATACTAGTCTACTATATAAAGCTAAATTACCACTGACTCACTGACTGACTCACTCACTGACATAATTGTTCCCCCAGATGGTGGATGGGGAGGTGGGTATATTTTGACAGATTCATAAACAAGTAACTCTCAAACCTACGGTAAAAGTGCCAAACCTCCCATTTTCACCCCCCTTCTCCCCCCTCCCTATCGTATCTCGGAAACTACGAGACCCGTAGTTTTCTTTTTTTACGGATTCGTATAGAGGCTCGGTAAAGTAATAACCATTTTTCAAAGTCGCCCCCCTTGCCCCCCTTCTCATCCCCTTTAGGCGGATCTCGGAAATTAAGAGACTTGGAACATTCGTTTTTTTTTCAGATTCATTTAGAGGGGCAATGCTTTAGTCGAAATAATTGTGCAACCCCCCCCCCATCACCCCCCCATTTTTTTTTTTTTCACAAGCTCGCGAGGTGATTGCACCTCGCGCAACACGCAAATACTAGTTATACTATATAAAGCTAAATTACCACTGACTGACTGACTCACTCATTGACATAATTGTTCTCCCAGATGGTGGATGGGGAGGTGGGTATATTTTGACAGATTCGTAAACAAGTAACTCTCAAACCTACGGGAAAAGTGCCAAACCTCCCCTTTTCCCCCCCTTCTCCCCCCCCCCCCCCTATCGTATCTCGGAAACTACGAGACCCGTATTTTTTTCTTTTTACGGATTCGTATAGAGGAGGCTCGGTAAAGTAAAAACCATTTTTCAAAGTCCCCCCCCGCCCCCCTTCTCCCCCCCTTTAGGCGGATCTCGGAATCTAAGAGACTTGGAACATTTTTTTTTTCAGATTCATTTAGAGGGGCAATGCTTTAGTCGAAATAATTGTGCAACCCCCCCCCCCATTCCCCCCCCCCCCTTTTTTTTTTTTTTTTTTCACAAGCACGCGAGGTGCTTGCACCTCGCGCAACACGCAAATACTAGTTCTATTATATAAAGCTAAATTACCACTCACTGACTGACTCACTGACTCATTGACATAATTGTTCTACCAGATGGTGGATGGGGAGGCATAATTGTTCTCCCAGATGGTGGATGGGGAGGTGGGTATATTTTGCCAGATTCGTAAACAAGTAACTCTCAAACCTACGGGAAAAGTGCCAAACCTCCCCTTTTCACCCCCCTTCTCCCCCCTCCCTATCGTATCTTGGAAACTACGAGACCCGTATTTTTTTCTTTTTACGGATTCGTATAGAGGAGGCTCGGTAAAGTAAAAACCATTTTTCCAAGTCACCCCCTTGCCCCCCTTCTCACCCCCTTTAGGCGGATCTCGGAAATTAAGAGACTTGGAACATTTTTTTTTCTGATTCATTGAGAGGGGCAATGCTTTAGTCGAAATAATTGTGCGACCCCCCCGCCCCGATCTCCCCCCCATTACGCCCGCCTTTTTTTTTTTTTTAAAGAAAGCACGCGAGGTGCTTGCACATCGCGCAACACGCAAATACTAGTTCTATTATATAAAGCTAAATTACCACTCACTGACTGACTCACTGACTCATTGACATAATTGTTCTCCCAGATGGTGGATGGGGAGGCATAATTGTTCTCCCAGATGGTGGATGGGGAGGTGGGTATATTTTGCCAGATTCGTAAACAAGTAACTCTCAAACCTACGGGAAAAGTGCCAAACCTCCCCTTTTCACCCCCCTCCCTATCGTATCTTGGAAACTACGAGACCCGTATTTTTTTCTTTTTACGGATTCGTATAGAGGAGGCTCTGTAAAGTAAAAACCATTTTTCAAAGTCGCCCCCCTTGCCCCCCTTCTCACCCCATTTAGGCGGATCTCGGAAATTAAGAGACTTGGAACATTTTTTCTTTCAGATTCATTTAGAGGGGCAATGCTTTATTCGAAATAATTGTGTAACCCCCCCATCAACCCCCTTTTTTTTTTTTCACAAGTATGCGCGAGGTGCTCGCAAATACTAGTTTCCATATAAGTCTTATTTCGTTTCGCAAGTATTAAAAATAGGCCCCCAATCCAGATGCACACGTTTCTTTTAGCTTTCTTCAGTTTTATTTACGTGGTAATGCGAGCTATAAAAACGCACACGCTCAGAGTGTCATTTTACATGGCAGGCAGGGCACGTGGATACTGAATAGATGCTACTGCAATTAAATTAACTATCTCTGTACTTGTACAGGTATGTTCATAATAAAACAAATTTTACTATGGTGTGGTATGTCTATCCCATTTATTCCCAGTTGCCACCGCGGCGATCACGAATAAAAAACTGTAGCCTTGTGATCGCTGTGTTCATTGCTCGCTTTTTCCTGTGAGCGTAGTATGCGACCGAAATTGCGGCCCGAACAACTGTGGCGACCACGCTCAACATAGTGGGTGCGAGTAAAAAACCTTCTACACACAGTGTCGCCGGCTGGGGAGGATGCCGCGCGAGGCTCACGGTTACTTAGCGCTTGGAATTAAGATTGAGTTTCGTGCGGACTTCTAGTTTCTGCGACTTGTGCCCGGGCATATGTGTAGGAGCCTTATTAGAGTATCACTATTACTGATTAGCATACCACGACTGCAGTACCTGTACCTAAGGTCTATAATTAGCAATGAAAAGAATAAATAAATACAAAATACGGTTTGTTTTCCTCGTTTGTCCGACTATACTTATTTTTATTAACTAATAATATAACTTAACATTATTTTTTATTTATTTAAGTAGGTACTACTACTTGGCTCGATCATTCATAATAAAACAAAAATTATCATTTTACACAGATTTATTGAAAACTATAAAAGCCGTTGATCCCAGTCATACTCAAGTTCTAATATACAAATATGTATACACAATAGTCAAATAAGAGCACGTTGCGCAAATTTTATACAAATATACACATTAATAAAATATGAGCATGATGAACAAACAAAAAACAAAAAAAAAATACAAACTACACAATCCTTACTTATTAATATTATTATAAGTGCGAAAGTTTGTTTGTATGAATGGATGTTTGTTACTCAATCACAGCTGAACGGATTTTTATGAAATTTGGCACAGATGTAGATTATAGTGTGGACTTTCTTACTCTGTATTCTCACTTTTTCATTTAATGTTTTAATTTTTTTCTTCTGATGTTCACATTTTGATTTTAATTTTTGAATAATTTCAAGCGCTTCATCCTGAAACAAAAAAAAAACGCATTAACTTCTAGTTTTCTGCAACTTCGTTCAAGTTTTTGCCGTAAATTAATTTGAAATTACCAGTTACGCTGCCCACAGTACATGCAGTAAATAAATAAATGTATTTATTTACCAAAGAAAAACGCACACAGACAAACACAGTTACAACATGGTACAATTTAAAAGTATAAAATTTAAACATAACTAAGTATTACATAGTTGGTTCTTTCAGAAGAAAAAGTTTACAAAATGTCTATGCATACAAATGTAAAGAACCCTGTCTCTTAAACTAGGCCTACGCCTGTGTCTTAAGAGACAGTGATCAGCCAAAAAAAAAAGCTACTTGAAACATAGTTGCAATATTTAACAGCGTGAAAGCGTGTCGAAGAGCCATTTTTAAATACATTCGATGTAAGTTACAATAAAAAAATGTTAGTATGTAATCTAATTATGCTAGGTGAAAATAAATTAAAATATTAAATAAAAAGAAAAAGTAATTAAAAAAGTAAATGTGTGCGTATTTGTGTGTGCAGAGGGGTGTGTGGCCAGAGCCGGATTAACCCTGTCAGAGGCCCTAAGGCAATGGCATTCTTGGGGCCCCTTTTCTTACTTTGACTGACCAAAACGTGTGTGAACTGACGAAACGCACATTAAGGGCTGTGGTTTTTAATACATTTGTTTACTTATTCCAAGATTTGTTCTAAAATAGTTTTAATTCTACTACTAAATATAACGATTTGTATTTGTGAGATGAACAATGAGGTCCCTAAGTTCACACGCACATTAAATTCTCGTTCGAAGAAACATGTTTTCTTAGTGCGTGTACTAGACCTGGGCCCCTAGTTGATGCGGGGCCCCTAGGCAGTTGCCTACTCCGCCTAATGGTTAATCCGGCCCTGAGTACAGCTGGGTAACACGATACCCCCTGGCCAGACCAGTGTCGGATTTTCTGGCTTCTAATTACCCGTAATAACTTTGTGCGGGACCAACGGCTTAACGTGCTTTGAGGCACGGAGGAATCTCGGTATGTTTAGATGGTCACCCATCCATAAACCGACCTCGGCAAGTGTTGCTTAACTTTGAAGATGGACCCGTGTAGCTGTTATTACCTACATATTTAGCCACGAACTCCTCCGGTATGATATTCATGAATGAAGTTCAATAATAAAAGTAGAAAGCATTCTGCAGACGACCCATTTAAAATGCTCTGCAAGTTTTGAGTAAAACTTGCAAGCTTACAATCAGAGCCGGATTAACCCTGTCAGAGGCCCTAAAGCAATGGCATTCTTGGGGCCCCTTTTCTTACTTTGACTGACCAAATCGTGTGTGAATTGAGGAAGGGCACATTAAGGGCTGTGGTTTTTAATATATGTAGGTATTTGTTTACTTATTCCCAGATTTGTTCTAAAATTGTTTTAATTCTACTACTAAATCTAACGATTTGTATTTTGTGAGATAATAGTAAGGTCCTGAAGTTCACACGCACATCAAATTCTCGTTCAAAGAAACATGTTTTCTTGGTGCGTGCACTAGGCCTGGGCTCCTAGTTGAAGCGGGGCCCCTAGGCAGTTGCCTATTCTGCCTAATGGTTAATCCGGCCCTGTGTGTGACAATGAATGTGTGATGGATATTGTGTATGTATATGTGTGAGTATAATGTGTGTATGTGTGCGTGTATGTTTGTATGTCGTGTGTATGTATATGTGTGTGTGTATCAGTCAGGTGACATGTGACAGCAAAGATTCAGTTATAATATAATCTTGCTGTAAAAGCCAATCAGAAGTTTTTGATTTCACATTGAATTTATTCATGTCTATAATATTTAGTTCAGTCTGTATTTTTTTTAAAATTTGAAGGCTTAAGACATAATATTGGCGTCTCGCAAATGAGGTTTTGCATCGCACACTTGGAGGAATATATGTACGCTTTCTTGGATCAGATGGAGGTGGGCTGGCATGTATTCTAAGCACAGACTGAAGAACAAAGAGCTGGCGAACCGTCAGCACTTTACAATCAGCGTATAGCTGCGTTGTAGGGTATCTGCGAGGTTTCCTTAGCATAACTTTGAGGACAGCTCTTTGAGACCTCTCCGCCCTCAGCAGATAAGTTTTCGCTGCACCACCCCATGCAGTTATGCAGTATCCAAGAATCGATTGGCATAATGTGAAATATACCATTTTGAGAACGTCGATACCAGCAGATTCTCGAAGAGCTTTGAAGATGTGAATAAGATGAAGTGCTCGAGCAGATAGTGAATCAAGTTGTTTGTCCCATTTAAGCCCCCCATCTATATGCACACCTAAATATTTCACACTATCCGTTCTATCAATAGAAGGGCATGAGCATGACACTAACTGGTTCTGGCATGAGTGAGTCGTTATCATGAAATTACTTGAAGGTCTACTGTTGCACCGAATGGCAAAGGGCAGGTAATAAGTTTTTTTCAGATTTAATGTTAGTAGGTTTTGGTCAAGCCAGTGCATTATTGAAGACAGTGCTGATTCTGCCTTTATCTTCACTGCTTCCCACGATGGTCCATTAACCAGAATCGCTGTGTCATCTGCATAAGCATGGATCTTACAATCAGGGATAGAGATTCTACATAGGCCATCTATGTATATTAGAAAAAGTGTGGGGCCCAGTATGCTTCCCTGAGGTACACCGTATGACACAACTTCTTCGTCACTATAGGAAGAGCCAATCTTTACTACTTGGGTGCGATTTCGTAGGTAATCTTTGAAAATTTCCAAAGCTATGCCACGTACACCTACAAACTCTAACTTGGAAATTAGCTTTGGAACAGAGACCGTGTCGAACGCCTTCGAAAGGTCCAAGAAAATACCGAGGCACTTTATCCTACTGTCTAGTGTCTTAGCGACAGATTGAGTCAGATCCAGTACTGCATCTTCGGTGGAGACTCCAGTCCGGAAACCGTACTGATTATCTGCTATAATGTTATACTTATCGATAAAGCTTCTAAGATTTTTTTTGAAATTGAAATTGAATTTGAAAACCATTTATTCGGTTATAAACACACACAACAACAGAAAATTACAAACATAAAAATAAAATAAAAAATTACATTAAGAATTTCGCTGAGCATGTCTACACCGAAAGGGTTACCAACTCAGCATTTGCTGGGCGAAAGACACCCAGCGCTGGTTTTCAGTTGGCACCCCGCAGTGACACACGGACGAGAGTAAATAAACTAATATTAATTAATGTGTAGTGTATTAAATACATAAATAAAACAAAAATTGTAACGTTTAATATCGTGCTACGTGCTAAAAATAAAAAATAAAAACCTTTAAATTGTAATTTGAAATTCGCCACCAAAAAGCGCGTTAGTTGCCTAGTATCAAACTGCCTGCCAAAGGAAAAAAATAAATAAAAAACTTGAGAGGTGTCAAGGGACACCCGGATGGAACGAAGTTCCTTTCGATTAATTAGTGAAGGAGTTGTAATAAAATTTTATTTTTTTAAGTTATAATAATAATTTTTTTTTATTACAAACAAATATAATGTAATATAAACTTAATCAGTAGGCTCAATTTTAGTAATAATTGGCTTGTGGTAACTGAAGTAGGAAACATATGTTTGGGATTCTATTTTATAAAAGATTAGGCAACTAACATTCATAGTTAGGTACATATCTATTCTCTTACTTAGTTATGTATGACAATAAGCAACATCTGAATTTTCAGATCAATCAGATATTTTGTCATGCACATTACTGCCCATATCAATAAACCGCGGTCTTGAAACAATATATTTTTTAAAACCGCAAATATAACTTTGTAATTCATACAAACACTATGAAAAACAAAGTTATTTAGCGTAGTTATGAAAATGTAAATAAACTAGTTTTAAGAAATTTTTAAGGTTTTTTTTTATTCGTCAAATAAATATACATATTATATTATATTATTATAGTTACTACGGAACCCTTCATGGGCGAGTCTGACTCGTACTTAGCCAATTTTTTGTATTTCATTTCGTAAAATTGTTGAGCTACAAATAAAAGATTAGGCAACTAACATTCATAGTTAGGTACTTACCTATTCTCTTACTTAGTTATGTATGACAATAAGCAACATCTGAATTTTCAGATAAGCAACATCTGAATTTTCAGATCAATCAGATATTTTGTCATGCACATTACTGCCCATATCAATAAACCGCGGTCTTGAAACAAAATGTTTCTTACTTTGTTTTATCCTTTACTAGCTTTTGCCCGTGACTTTGTTCGCGTGGGAGTTTTTTCCCGCGTATATTCTGATCCCGTGGGAATTCCGGGATAAAAAGTAACCTATGTGTTATTCCAGGCAGTCAACTATCCACTCACGTGGGAATTCCGGGATAAAAAGTAACCTATGTGTTATTCCAGGCAGTCAACTATCCACTCACCAAATTTCATTCAGATCCGTTCAGGAGTTTTTGCGTGAAAGAGTAACAAACATCCATCCATCCTCACAAACTTTCGCATTTATAATATTAGTAGGAAGTAGGATAGTAGGATATTAGTAGGATAGGAAGTAGGAAGTAGGACTAGCTTCTACCCGCGACTTCGTACGCGTGGGAAGCTTTCCCGCGCAAATCCCGATCCCGTGGGAATTTCGGGATAAAAAGTAGCCTATGTGTTATTCCAGAATGTCAACTATATACTTACCAAATTTCATTCAGATCCGTTCAGTAGTTTTTGCGTGAAAGAGTAACAAACATCCATCCATCCTCACAAACTTTCGCATTTATAATATTAGTAGGAAGTAGGAAGTAGGATTAGTAGGAAGGAAGTAGGATAGTAGGAAGGATAGTAGGATATCAAAATTAATATTAATATTATATTATAAGTAGGAAGTAGGATATAGTATATATACATAGTATGATATGATTATAGCCTAGATAATGTGTCGATACTTACTCATTGAAAATAACTTCGGCGTTGACATTTTCGACTTTCTTTCTCCTATAAAAAATGAAAACGTTTCTTTTTTTATTCAACAAAATATTTACAAAAATATCTAAATATAATATAAAAGTACTTTCAATAAAATAAAAGTGACAAAAAGACAAAACCCTAGGTTTGATCCAGGACACTGGCGGTTGCCAATCTGATTCTCTACTATACATGCTAACAGAGGGTTACTGAATTGTGTTGAAATAACTGACCCTATTCGAATAAAATAAAGTACTCAATACTGAGACGGTTCCAATAATGTGTCATAATATTTTAGAAATAATTTAGTAATCTAAAATATTCTTACCTTTTAACATCTTTCATATGTACGGCGTTTGATTTGTATGAACGTTTTTTAGTCCTTTTAACTGGCTTCACTTTATTTCCCATATTAATTTATAAAATAAAATTGAAATCAAAGTACCTTATTACGCTATTTTAACCTAAAGTATTTTATATTTACAAGAAAGAAGATTATTTATAGAAAATTGATATAAAAAAATGAATTTATAAATAAAATAATGAATTTACAGACGAAACTTTACAATAACTACAAACAATTCTGAGATGAAATAAATGCGCGAGAAGAGCGACACGTCCATATAGCAACAGGCGTTGGCCGGCACTGTCGAGTGTCGGTACACACACAGGCGTTCGTATTATATTGCGAAATAATTATACGCGATTTACAGAAAATGTATTGATTAGATTAAAAAAATAAAACAGTATTACGTTAGTATGTTTCTTATTGAATAATGTGTCAAAAAATCAGAATGATCGTATGTATTTTAATAGGGTTTTTATTCGTTGAAAGGTTTTTTTAGAGGTATCTTTGTGATTTTTTTCTATTAATTAAAATTAGTTGTATTATGTTTTCAACACACTGCTTAACTAGATTATATCCTGAAGAATATCATATATTTTTCTGATTGTGTTAACTGCAGTGAATCATATACTTTAAGAGCGCGCTAGACGCCATTGACCTTGGTCATGTGGGCGTTACCAAGACAAAGCCCCCCGCGTGCGCCTCCCACCCCTCATAATAATTTCGTGCAACGCGAACTCTAACTTTGTGTTGCATCGTAGTGCCGGGCGCTCGCCGCATGCTATCTAGGTACTTATCGCTTCCAGTAGCTGTATCTAAATGCAGAGGTGTAAAACCTTTTGAATGTCCAAGATAGAAAGCAAGGGAAAATAGAATTATGTATAATTTATAGTTTTTTTTTGTATAAATATTAATTTTAGTTTTTCTGTAAATGAATGAGCTTTAGTAGTATATATTTTCGTTTCTATATTCGTATATTGTATGATTAATATCTATGAATCTATTACGCGTTTTAGGTTTAACTATGATGTTTGAGTTCGATTGTTTTAGGTTTGAATTTTACATGTTACCTATTTATATCTTGATTTATTTGATAAAATTTACCACTTACTTAAAAAAAATCTGGAACATTATGAACCTGGAAGGATCGGTCAGTATTACCAAAACTATCAATCTGACTCTATTCTTCCGAGACCGGATTACCTATAACATTGCCAATTTGCGTGATTTTGAAGGGTTCTATTATATCCTTACAAAATGTATATGATGTTGCTGTTGTGTTACCATGACAACAAAATTATACCATTGTCAGACTACTAAAACTGTTAGTTGAAAAAATCTATTAATTATAATGAAATTGGTAAAACCATAGATAAAATAAATAAGTAGATTTGGTCAACAGACGAAATTATATCGGAACCGTGTGTCTCCAGTTAGCCGCTGGGCGGGGCAACAACTACACATGCAGTTTAATAAAATCAATAGATACGCACTCGCACACACACCCGCATTTCTTAAATCAGAACGTACTATACAATCAATAATAAACCTTATTCCGCCAACCACAGCGTGTATTTACCATGCACCGTAGAACTTACCCACACAAAAACATCGGTCGCTATCGTTGTGCTGTGCAAAAGCAATTTATTTTACATATACGCTAGTGATTGACTAAATCGGAAAGTTATCGATTCTTCCATTTATTATTGTACAATTTTTTTTGGGCACCTGAAAATGAACCAAATAAAAAATGGCATGTCCAGAAAATATTACAATAACAATAAACATATTATTAAGAACATAACATTACATAATTATTATTAAGTACTACCTACTAAGTATTAAGGGCTACCCTGGCGCTTTCGACTTAAATCTTAATATTTAATTATCATAGTGATAGGTCAAATAGAAGTCGATGTTAACTTACATTACGCTCTTGATCGGAACATACCAGCCGTATAGGTTGTATAGAATCCTGAAAAGTTGAATGACTGATTTTATGAATACCCTAAATCATGAGAATAGCTTTCAGTAATAAAATAAAATTTAACACACTTCTGCAAAAATCAGTTGTAATCTTAATTTTGGAATTGTCCATTCAAAAAGCCTGCGACTTTTCTTTAGAGACTAGAACATTTCTGCGTTGAAGTGAACCGAGCATATGGTGCTATTTTTTGTAGGGTACCAGTTAGGTGGCATGCCTGTGGCATCAATCCATTCCTTTTTTATGTTACCATCTTTTGGGAAGCTGAAAAGTACGAAAAGCACTTATTTATCATTTACATACATCCTAAGCTACTTCTAAACGTCACCATATAATAAGCATCGCAATAATTACGTAAAACACTATAAATCAAGATCTGAATGATTTTGACGTATATTGCTAATCCATTGCTTCATATGTTCGAAATATTGGTCTGCTCAACAACGTAAATACAGCAGTGAGTGTTGTTGATTTAGCATAATGAATCCGATTCCTACTGTAAGTGTGTTACGCAACTATTACCTGCGGGGTAACCGCAGGTAATAGTTTAGTAGGTTATAATAGGTTTTTGTTATAAGAAAAATCCTAGTTAGTAGAGAAATTGTTAAATATATGAAAACAAACACACATCCATGCATAACAAATAAATAGCATGAATATATTGACTTATTTTAAGCTCAATTCACAAATATATTATCTGAACCATGCCGATTATTATAACGCATTTGAAGCTTCAATGGAAGCAAAATACAAAAACCATAAAAAATAAAGAAACAGCATGAGGATAAGGCATAACATACGATAATTATAAACCGTAAAAACACCACCGATTATTAACCTAAAATTAAAGTAACTTACTTTACGAATATTGGTTACGCATTTCTCTACTACTCTGTAAAAAAATCAAAATAAGTAAAAAAAACATTATTTACATCGATCTTCCAACCGGGCTAAAACGGTTGACAGATTGAAAAATAAACTATTGTAGCGACGGCGACGTCGGAACTCCTTACGCATGCTGCGGGCGTAAAATAAATTGTTTATTTTTTTTTTACTTTTTTGTACACTTGACTTTTCAACGTATTTTTATTTCTGTCATCTCATGTAAAATAAAAGTTAAACATATTTTCTTAGAGGTTTCCGTATGTTATAAAAAACTTTTTACCAAAAAATTAAACAGACTCCCAAAAAACACTGCAAAGTGAAAAATAACTTTAATTTCGGTAGTCGGTGTCTTTAGTTTTGTATTTTCGTTTTTGGCACCGACTTCCGAAATTAAAGTTATTTTTCACTTTACAGTGTTTTTTGGGAGTCGGTTTAATTTTTTGGTAAAAAGTTTTTATTTCACTCTTTTTAGTTGGTCGATTTTTAATTTACCTAGTTACAAGAGCCTAAATGTTAACTACTTATTTACAAAATATTGCTTTTCCCAATGTTGGGCTGTTATTTGTTGAGGAGTTCTCCTGGTAGTTCACCATCAGCTTCACTTCACCATATGCATTGTGACGAGCATATTGTGCTTAATAACCACATTCAAGTAATCGAAGCGGAACACTTGAACTACTTATTATTCCTACTTATATATTGAGTAGTTCCAGTGGCCATCGGTGGTCTTCATCATCAGGTCTACTTCAAAATGGTGCTTTTCGAATGCAACTACACAAGTTACTATAAAAAATATTTGAAGAGTTCCCTCGATTTCTCCAGGATCCCATCATCAGATCCTGACTTGGTGACAATGGGACCAATTTCAACGTATACCCTTTCAAACAAAAAAAGCATTTTTCAAATCGGTTCAGCCGTCTCCGAGTAATCGGTGATTATACATAAAAAAATAATAATAATATACGCGTCGAATTGATAACCTCCTCTTTTTTATGCCGTCGGTTGAAAAACCCCTAAACTATAATAGCAATATTTCATTCGTCAATCGACATTGCTGTCGATAGCCTACGTTAGTGGATCTGCACAAGCACATCACTAATTCGTCGCAAGAAGTGGCGGCCTCACTACGCGATGAATCCGCGTAATACAGTTTCGTATGTTATGTTTACATTGCTTGTCCAGTTACTTAGTGACGAACTCAGGTAGTGGTTAAGGAGCAATGTATTTATAGCAAAAGGAGTACAGTCGCTCTGATATTTGAAAACAAAAATAACATAGTAAAACCAAGAAATATTTTACGATTTATTGTTTTTCATGATTTTACAAGATACCACAGAACAACTCGGCATTCATATATGTTATCACGATCGCCGTCGAAAGCGCACTAGTTCGCGGAGACGGTCACTTGTCTGTGACATGAGCCCTGTGGCCATGTCGCGCGGACACCGATACGCCCCCTTACCATTTCTCCTGTATTTTTGATTTCTGTGGGTAAAACTTATTGCAGAAGAATAAAAGGAAAATAAAAAATCACGGAACATAATATGTATATATACTATAATCTCAAAATTCAGAAAAGTTAAACTGCCTTAAACATACACACTGCATAATGAAAAATAACTTTAATTTCGGTAGTCGGTGTCTTTAGTTTTAATTCGTCGAGTCGGTTTAATTTTTTGGTAATATGTTTTTTTTCCACTCTTTTTAGTTGGTCAATTTTTAATTTACCTAGTTACAAGAGCCTAAATGTCAACTACTTATAACCTTTTACAAAATATTGCTTTTCCCAATGCTGGGCCGTTAATTGTTGAGGAGTTCTTTTGGTACTTCACCATCAGCTCTACATCACCATATGCATTGTGACGAGCATAAAGTGCTTAACATCCATATTCAAGTAATCGAATCGCAATCCACTCAATACTTATTATTGAGTAGGTTCGGCGGCCATCTGTGGTCTTCATCATCAGTTCCACTTCCTCAAATGGTACTTTTTGAGAGCAACTGCACAAGTTACTATAAGAAATACCCAAAACGCCATAGGTGTGCCTATAATATTTGAAGAGTTCCCTCGATTTCTCCAGGATTCCATCATCAGATCCTGACTTGATGACAATGAGACCAATTTCGAAATATATCCATTGAAACGAAAAAATAATTTTCCAAATCGGCTCAGCCGTCTTCGAGTAATCGGTGATCATACATAAAACAAAAATATTCGCGTCGAATTGATAACCTCCTCTTTTTGTCGTCGGTTGATAACCGCTGTCACCAAACTGACACAATGTTTGAGTGTACGTCACGATAATTTACTTCGCAGTAAAGAACTTTCGCGATAACGTACATCGCAGTAAAGAATTTTCGCGATAACGTACATCGCAATAAAGAACTTTCGCAACAACGTACTTCACAATCAAGAACTTTCGCGATAACGTACTTCAGAGTAAAGAACTTTCGCGATAACGTACTTCAGAGTAAAGAACTTTCGCGATAACGTACTTACTTTCGAAGTAACGTACATCGCGGTTATGAATTTCGCAATGATGACGTACACTCACAGTATTTATTTTAAAAAAAGATTGTGAAATTTTTACCTTTCGCCCTCATTTTCCATTTGGTTTTGTTGTAAACTAGACGATGAATCATTAGTATTAGAACTGGAAAAGAAAAAAATGTGAGGTAAGCTAGGTGACATTGGTCGAAGACATACTGCGGGGTGAGAAGGAAAGAGAAGTAGCCACCTCCTTCTGCGAAGCAGTCATGCTAGCGAAAAAGGAGACTGAACGTGTGAGGGAGAGGACAGCCTCCACCTCACGACCTAGCCGCCGCGTGAATATTAATATAATAAAAGTGCTATTGATGAACTCATTGGATGAACGATTTTAGCACGATAAAAAATGTACACTAGGTTCTCAAGAAATATATTCAATTTAAGGCCAATATAAGTCTGACTTGACTGAGAAAAAAGAAATAGGTAATTGTCATTTTTAAAAACATGCTGCTGTAGAATAAATTATAATTTGATATCTACACAAATTTTATAAAATTGAAAAATGTTTAACATCCATGTTCGTTACTTTCATATATACTTTTTGTTGACATATTTTTACGTTCATAATACCGAAATATTAACCATAATGATTTATAAAATAATAGTGCCCTTCAAAATATTTTTGTGTGACAATGGCGGATTGGCGGTGGCTAGCGGCTTCTACAAAGGCATAGATAATACGAATAGAAAAATAAAACGTTTCTTCCGTCGAATTAGGAGTTCATTTTTAGTTGCGAGGTGCCCTTTTCTATGAAAATATGGGACCGAAATAAGACCTTATTTTTATAAAATTAACCGTGTAATTCGATTGTGCATCGGATTCTCAGAATAATTTTAGCAAACTGCGTACTTACCTAGTTTTCAACGATTATGGTTAAGTATTATATATAGACCTAATTCGCTTTTCGTATTAGTTTTTGTTATATATATACCTACTTTAAAAGTTATTGCATTTATATAAGTATGGTATCAACTAAGTTTTGAAAGATAGTGCATTTTTAGGGTTCCGTAGCCGAATGGCGAAAACGGAACCCTTATAGTTTCGTCATGTCTGTCCGTCTGTCTGTCTGTCCGTCCGTATGTCACAGCCATTTTATTCCGAAACTCTTAGGACTATACATGTAAAACTTGGTAGGTAGATGTATTCTGTGAACCGCTTTCCGAATTTAAGAAAAAAATTAAATAAAAAATTAAAATTAAGGGGACTCCCCATACATGGAACTAAAACTGAATTTTTTTTTTCATGAAACCTATGCGTGTGTGGTATTTATAGACAGGTCTTTAAAAATGACATTGAGGTTTCTAAGACCACTTTCTCATAAAGTTAATCGTTTAAAAGATATACGATTCCAAAGTGGTAAAATGTGCCCTCCCCCCACCCCCCCCTCTAACTTCTATAATAATGGAGTGAAAAATCTACAAAAAATATATGTCTATAGATCTTAATGTAATCTTTCAACCAAGACTCGGTTTGAACGAGATCGAGTCAGCAGTTTTTGAGATACAGCATATTTCCTAAAACCGCAAATATAACTTTGTAATTCATAGAAACACTATGAAAAACAAAGTTATTGGGCGTAGTTGTAAAAAAATGTAAATAAGCTAGTTTTAAGAAATTTGTAAGATTTTTTTTGTTACATTAATATACATATTATATTATATTATTATAGTTACTGCGGAACCCTTCATGGGCGAGTCTGACTCGCACTTGGCCATTTTTTTTCATTACCTAACAAGTACATAAAATATTAAGTAGGTACTTACAGTTTTATTCTTTGGAATTTCCTCTTGTATGCTATTTTCAAATTACGCTTCTTGCGTCTTTTTTGTCACCCATTTTAATATTATAATAAGAATTTACGACAAGTAGTAATTATTATTTACAACGTTATACCTAATTACACACTAAAATAACCTAATATTTACACACACTATACATAAAACAAAGAAAAATCTAATTGGTTGGGCTATCGACAATAATTTTGTTTGCGGAGAAAAGTGTCACAGGTCAGTCCAGCACTGCGTCTCGTCCCGCACTGATTTACTGGGCGCCCGGAGGGGTGGATACACGATTTGCGAGTAGCGATTACGTAAAAAAAATCCTTATAAATAATTAAGAAAGTTATTGGCAAAAATAAGCACATGGTCCCATCGGCATTACTTAATATAATATATTGGTGGCAATTAAAAGATCCTGTGATTGATAGTTTAGGAGAAAAATGGTAGTAAGTCACAAAAACAGAGGCCACTTTGCGTATTTATTTATGATATTTCAAATATATTTTTATTTTTTCTGAAGCCAAGAGGACACGCTTTACATTGTGTAGATTAATATATATTATTTTGAAAAAAAATCTTGTAAGGGTTACGGAAAAAAAGGTAATGAAGCCTGATTGACGAATATCCACACCCCATAAAAGTGTCGTTACAACTTTTCGTATGAATTTTTTCCGGCTAGCCCCCTTTCGTAACGCGCGATAAGGAACTTCGTTCCAATAACAAAAAAGTGACAAGAAAAGTTATTAATGAAATACGAATTTTTATTAAAACTAGATAAAATAAAATTGATCAAATAAATTTTACAACAGGTGTTGAGATTTCAAATAACTGCCCTAATACTAAGTTTGTCAAATAAAATTGAGTAATTAATTATCTTATTAGAATAGAATTACCTATAGCATATTGTAACTAAATAAATGATTTGTCAATATTTATATTATTAAAATTAATTTGCGACTGAAGGACAAATTTCTTAAGACTTTTCTTAAAAGTATTTAAATTCTTTAAGTCCCTAATTGGTGGGGGAATATTATTCCAGCACTTGGAGGCTGCGTACCGAAAACTTCCACGAAAGGCAGCAGTACGGTGATGCGGGGTAGCTAGCTGTTGGGCGCAACTTCTAGCCTTGCGCTGCCGGTGATTATTAATCCACGCCAGTTTTGAGTACAAGTATGAAGGAGATTTATATTTGATGACGCCAAAAAGAAGACAAGCTAAATGCAATTTTCGGCGTGACTTCATCTTTAAAATATTGTTGTGATTTAAAAATGGTGTAATATGGCTCCTGGGTGGTACATTAAAGCAAAACCGTGCGCAAGCGTTTTGTACCCTTTGGATTAATCGTACGGTACATGCAAGAAGTCGTGGTCCTACAACGGTGTCGGCATAATTCAGTTTCGATAAAATCAGACTTTCAGCTAGTTGTACACGCAGGTCCTCACTTAAGAATGGGCGCATTTTGTACAAGACCTTGAGACGATAGAAGCAATTTTGAACGCAATTTGCAACGTGAGCTTCAAAACGAAGGTCTTGGTCCATAATCAGACCCAGATTTCTTGCCTAGTAAACACGATCAATGCATTGACCCATTACGCTTACGTTAACAAGAGAACTGTTGACTTTGTCTAGTTGACCTTTAGAACCAAAAAGCATAAATTTAGTTTTGGCAGGGTTAAGTAATAGTGAGTTCCGTTTTGAATCTTTTCTAGGATTTTTGAGATCGATGGTAGAACTGATATAGGCCTATAATTGTCAACACAGCCTCTGTTCCCGCTCTTATGGATTGGGTGGACAATTGCCCTCTTTAAGCAATCCGGAAAAATACCTGTCTCAATACACAGATTGCAGATATATGTCAAAGGCGACACCAAGACATGACGGCAGTTCTTAAGAAGTGTGGAAGATATTCCATCCCAGCCCACGGCACAGTCATTGCGCAGCTGTACTATAATAGACTCTACGTCATGTTCGTCAACTTTTGGTATAACAAGTGAGTTGACTGGCGGCCTCAGAGTCTTATTATTGTCAGCAAGGAAAGTGCGACGAGTAGGAGATACTTTGTTCGGGTCGTTAAGTATTTTTTCAGCCATGTTCTTCCCAATACTACTGAAGAAAGAGCAAACATTGTTAAGCGAAGATGCAGGGCTGTCACATCTCTTGAGCAGTTCATTAGGACTAGAACATATTTTGCCAGTATTGGTTATTTCTTTTATGGTTTTCCACAGTGCTTTAGGATTATTCGTTGATTTCTCAATCTCACTCTTCTCGTAAGTCCTCTTCAATTTACGTAGCAGCATATTGCAGAAATTACGATATCTCGTGTACGATACCTGCAGTATAAGATTGTCAGGAGACTTTTTTGATTTTGCATGGAGTTTATCTCGGTGCTTGATGCATTTTAGAAGTCCTGGAGTTATCCATGGTTTCAAAGTCCTTTGTTTTCTTGGTAAGCTAATTTCTTTGGAGTGTTTAGTTATTGCTGAGATTATCTTTGTGATAAGTGTTTCCATAGCAGTATTGGCGTCCTTGATTTTATATATGTAGGAGAAGTTTGTGTTTTCTAACTCTTCCTTAAGGGCTTCTTGGTTTGTTCGGGAGATAGTGAAGCTTTTGTTTCGTGTCGGTTTTGTATTCGAAATTGAAAGTATAATTGGTTTGTGGTCAGTTATATGTGATTCCAATACCAATGTGGTTGCCATTGAGTTCGTTTTTAATAAGACGTGATCAAGGCAATTTTCCATCCTAGTTGGTAATAAGTGGGTTGGTAGGAGTCCATAAGGCGCGTTTAGGATTAGATATTCTAGTGCACGGTCATTCCTATTGCCCAGCTTTATGTCAATGTTCAAATTACCCACAGTAGAGATGTTCGGGAAATTTGATATTTCATTATAAACATTATTCAAGCTAGTCAAAAAACTGTCAAATTGATCTTTGCTATTATACGATGGAGGCCGATAAATTGCTACTACAGCAAGCTTATTATCAATTTGACATACTAGACAATTTGCATAGTTGATATTTGGTTCCCATACCTTGACGTTTAGGCCGATTTTAGTGTAAATTATAACCCCGTTGTTTTGGTTTGTAGTATTTCTTGTTGAATGCGACTGGTAACCTGTAAGTACTGGTAGGTTTATTACTTTACTTAGCCAACATTCAGTAAGAACAATTATATCCAAATCAATATTTATTAGGCACAACAATGCTAGAAGATTGTCAAAATTTTTATTAATGCTACGAATGTTTATATGCAGTAGTCTTATGCTACTGTGGGTTCTATTTATATATTTAATACAGTCGTGTGGGTCGCACGAAAAGGAGTCATCAAGGTTTAGATTATCAAGGTCCTGATTTATATCATTTATATTAGCCATGGATGCATTTAAATATCGCTAACAGAGGAAACATTAATGGTGCTAGCCTAGCTATATGGCAAAAATATCGCTTTTCTGTAAAAATGTAGTGGCAGGGGGTAGTATGTATGTTTGTGCTGTCGTAATTATTTGTATATAAGTAGGGTGTTATAGAGTGTGATAAGTGTGAAAAGTGTTTTATACTGTAATTGTTACAAAGTGACGAGTTACATTTTGCAGTTAACAAGGTAAATGAAAATTGATAAAAATTATAAACTATATAGCCTAAAGTTTTTACAATCTTAACTAGTCATTTACTGAGTTCTTGAAGACATTTCTCTGATCTTATTAATACCTGCTTATCGCCCGTCTGCTTGCGAAGGAATATATTTCCATTTGTGACCCAACAGAAAGTATAATTATTATTTTTCGCATATTCCCGCGCCAAGAAAAATAGCTTTTTGGAACTCGAAGAAAGCTGCTCAGTAACGTATACCGCCTGTTTTTTTCCCGGTATGCATAATAGCTGAGTGTTCAACTTATTTTCCTTAGATTTTTTTTTGTTGTAAGAACGGATAGCAAACATTAGATTTTGTTTTGTTTGCACTGTTGCAAACTCAACAATGATTGGGCGTGTGGTGTGGGTCGCCATATCCTTTTGTTTGCTATTTTTCCCCGGGATACGATATATGTCGCGAAGTCCGGTTTCGGATATTGGCATCCCAATTAGGTTGCCTATACTGCAGACTGTTTTTATTAGGCCAGTTGTAGTCTCTTCGTCGGTTTGCGGAATATTTCTTATTTCGATTCCAGACGGCCTTGACTTGTACTGGAGATCAATAATCTTCTTCTCAAGACTTTCTACATATCGACGCTGTTCCTGCCGCTCTTTTTTAGGCTCTTCAACCTCCTTCTTTAGGTCTTCAAACTGCTGGTTCATGAAGTTCACCGAACGCTCAATTTCAGCATTTGTTTGGCAGATTTCGACGTTTGACTCCTGTATTTTTATGTTTTGGGACTTAATTTCACTAATGTCTGCCACTAATTTTGACATGAAGGTGGTTTGATCTTCTAGCAGCTTGGTAATACGGGTGTCCTGGTCTCTTTTCCAATCAGCCAGTAAGTCCTGGACATCCTTCTGGCCACGAGGCGAGTGTTCATGCCTTGGTCGCTTGTTCCTATTGGTCACATAGTCGCTTACCCCAATCGCCGAGTTGAGTTCGGGTTCAGACTGAGCCTGCGTCAGAGTAGTATTTGCAGCTTTTGGAGGGGTTCGCTGGACACCGGCCATCCTAACGCATAAACTAGCGAATAGCGAAGCAGCAATATTCTTATCACTCCGTTGTCCCGGTGGCGCGTGGGCTTGAGGTCCTGCTTATGTTTGTGGAGTCGAAGGCTTAAATCCAGCTGTCCATACAGCCCAGGAAGAGTACTTCAAGAGTACAACAACACGCAATAGCACGCGTCCGCTTCGAGCGAAACCACTAGTTATAAGTGACTTCCCAAAAAGTTATAGCAATTAGTTGCAACTACTTATAACGCCTGACTATACTGTGATAGCAGAAATATGTTTTGACAGTTTGCTACTTCTCTAAGTATGTAACAGTAATAGAGGGTAATCGCCAAAAAAGAAAAAAATATTGTTCGTCACCAGATAACTTATTTTTAACGTTTTCACTATTAAATCGTATCTCAGATGCTGAAACTATATTACCAAAGTTCACTAGTCACTTCAAATGTCACAGTCACACAAAACTTTTGCACTTTAATCCAATATTGGTGCCAAAAAGTAATTATTTATGAGGAGCACTTTCAATATGATCTTGCTTGTAGCAGACTTTTTGACAGATCTAAGCAGTAACCTATTATAAAATAGAACACTTACATATGCTTAGCTAGAAGTGCTGCAGACAGGCTCCTCTTCCAGTGTTTTGTGAGAAAAAATTTGTTGTGCCTCACATTCATTAAATTGGGCTGGTAACTGTAAAGAAATAACAACAATTTTTTATATTGAGTGAGTTTGTATTTAAAAGTCAAGATTGCATGGTAATTACCATAAGGAACATAATTATTATGAAATATTACACTTACATCTGCATTGTTAGAAGTGCTGCAAACAGGATTTTCTTCCAACACCCTACGAGGAACAGATTGTTGTTCCTCACACTCGTCAAATTGTGCTGGTAACTATACAAAGAATAACCATAAATGTTTAATAATATTTACATTGCAAATTTAATGTCTAACTCACGCTCACATTTGTTTAGCTTGCATTTTAACATAGACATAACATTTTATAACCTGATATGTATGTATCATTTTCAAAAATTAATCATTATCCATCTCCTTTTGCTATGACTATATCAGGAGTAAAAAAAACCGGTCAAGTGCGTGTCGGGCCACGCGCAGTGTAGGGTTCCGTAGCTTTTATAACAGACAAGTGCGTGTCATATTCGCTGACTGATCGTTTCGTAACATGCTCTAACTAAAAGCCAAACATTCTACTAAACATTTGACTTCCTATACAAATCCTCACCTGATCCGACAATTTTGCACGGAAAGTTTCTATTTTTTTTAGAGATTTGTATAATTCTTGTCATAGCCGGTGTTTTGAATTTAAAATACGGACACAGAGCTACATTACTCAATCGTCACAAGAAGCTAGCACGATACAACTGCCGCTTAGCGCTATCTATCGACATTTCTATAGAGTTGTTCAAAATTTTCGAGTCAAATACAATTGGTCGACTATTACTCGTAAACTTGTAAAGCCCACTTATGTGTGATAGTTTTCCTTTAAATTTCGTTATATATAGGTACTACTGCCGTGACATTTGAATTTCTAACTATAACCGTTTAGTTGATAGAGGGGGCGGACACTTGACTCTAACGAAAATTGGTACTTTAAAGCTTGATAAGTCACGAACGGTTTACTTAATCAAAAGACGGTCTTACCAAACCCCTAATATTTTTGAAATACCTATCCAACGATGTCCCACGCTATGGGAAGAACGAAAAAAAAAAATTATCATCCCACTTTACATGTATGGGAGGTACCCTAAATAATTGTTTTTTTTTTTCAAAATTTTATTTTACCACTTTTTCGGCGTCATTAACTTGTATGCTCATGCCAAAGTACAACTTTCTAGTACCAATAGTTTTTGAGCTAAACCGCGGACAGACGGACAGACAGACGGACATGGCGAAACTATAAGGGTTCCTTGTTGACTACGGAACCCTAAAAATGGAGTAACTTCTCCCGTTTTCCCAACATTTCCCTTCACTGCTCTGCTTCTATTGATTGTAGCGTGATGAAAAGTGTACTGTAACCAGATCAGGAGTATGAAAAATAATTGTACCAAGTTTCGTTAAAATCTGTCGAGTAGTTTTTGTTTCTATAACGGTTATACAGACAGACAGACAAATATTTTTACTGATTGCATTTTTTGCATCAGTATCGATCCCTAATCACCCCCTGATAGTTATTTTGGAAATATATTTCATGTACAGAATTGACCTCTCTACAGATTTATTATAAGTATAGATATGACAAGCAGGCTGGATCATGGGACCCTATTGAACATATAATTATAAAAACCGGTCAAGTGCGTGTCGGGCCACGCGCAGTGTAGGGTTCCGTAGTTTTTATAACAGCCAAGTGCGTGTCGTATTCGCTGACTGATCGTTTCGTACCATGCTCCTATACAAATAATCACCTGATCCGACTGTTTTGCACGGAAAGTTTTAATTTTTTTTAGAGATTTGCATAAAACTTGTCATAGCCGGTGTTTTGAATTTAAATACGGACACAGAGCTACACTACTCAATCGTCACAAGAAACTAGCACGATACGACTGGCACTTAGCGCCATCTATCGACATTTCTATAGAGTTGTTCGAAATTTTCGAGTCAAATACAATTGGTCGACTATTACTCATAAACTTCTAAAGCCCACTTATGTGTGATAGTTTTCCTTTAAATTTCGTTATATATAGGTACTACTGCCGTGACATTTGAATTTCTAACTACAACCGTTTAGTTGATAGAGGGGGGACACTTGACTCTAACGAAAATTGGTACTTTAAAGCTTGATAAGTCACGAACGGTTTACTTAATCAAAAAACGGTCTTATCAAACCCCTAATATTTTTGAAAGACCTATCCAACGATATGCCACACTATGGGAAGAACGAAAAAAAAATTATTATCCCACTTTACATGTATGGGAGGTACCCTAAATAATTGTTTTTTTCAAAATGTTATTTTACCACTTTTTCGGCGTCATTAACTTGTATACTCATGCCAAAGTACAACTTTCTAGTACCAATGGTTTTTGAGCTAAACCACGGACAGACAGACGGACATGGCGAAACTATAAGGGTTCCTTGTTGACTATGGAACCCTAATAGTGCAGGTATATGTCTTAATCTGTGTGAGGAGGTGGATAATTAAAATCATATAACTTATATTAGGTTTTGATTCAGTCTGTACGAGAATTTAAGGATGTTTTATAATTTTCAGAAAAAAATAGTTATCTATTTATTCTGACTGATGTGTATTTAAACCTGAAACTTTATACCAGTATTTCAGCAATATAGAACTGCTGTTGCTGACATGCTTCTCGTCCCTCCTCTCTCTCCATCAACTGGTTTGGAAGTAGGTAAACACAATAAACTTGTCTATTTTCAAAACTTACCAATAATTCACTTGAAGGCAAAGCATCTTCGCGCAGTCTTGTTATATTTAAAGTTCGGTTAAAACATTTATCTTCATAATGCAGGGAACAAATAAAAATATGCTTGGTTGTAGTATTCAAATTTTCAATCCCAAGTATATACAGCCACTGTTTTTTTCTTTCTTTACAGGTTGGCAATTATTTATTATTTATTTATTATATACTTTATTGTATCGGCTGTGGACACTTCTGAGGGCCTATTGAGAGGGAGACCTCATGAGGGGGTAGCCATTCTCCGGAGAAAGGGAGTTTTTGAGTCGGTTTCTGTTGTTGACTGTAGTAGTTCTCGGTTGGTGGCCATTACTGCGACGTCAAAGGGTCGTACTATTATTGTATTTTCTGTATACATGCCTACAAACTGTCTAGACAACTTACTAATCTTTACAGATGTATTAAGTGAGATAAGTGCTACCATAGCGAGTTGTGACGTGGAAAATGTATTTATATTGGGGGACTTCAATGCTCACCCTCATGAGTTGTTCTATAAAGAAATGATTAATTTTTGTAATGATCAATCCTGGATTTGTGCTGATATAGACAAACGGGGTTTGGATAGTGATACCTACACTTTTATAAGTGATGTTTATGGAAGTAGGAGATGGCTGGATCACTGTTTAGTGTCTGTATCGGCTTGGCATACAATTAAAAATGTTAATGTGTCCGAAGATGTTTATGTTTCGGATCATCTGCTTATATATCTAGAATGCGACCTAGAAGTAGTGAGGCCTAAATTGATGACTCGTGGCGACTGCCGTAACTCGGTTTTGTGGGGAGAAAGAACTAAGCTGGAATCTCAAAATTACCATAACATCTGTAACAGTAAACTGCGAAACGTTGATTTTCCCCATGAGTTTCAGAGTTGCGGTGGTGGGTCATGCGGTTTGGCGGAACATAGAGTTGTTCTGGACAGATTGTACGATCATATTGTAGAAATACTGTGCGCGGCGGCTAGGCAATCTAAGCTGTCACGGGTTGGGGGACCGAGACGGGGTAGGCGTGTTTGTGGGTGGAATGAACATGTAAGAGACGCTCACCGAGAAGCCAGGAGCAGTTTTCAGGCCTGGATACGTAACAATCGCCCCTCTTCCGGTCCTATCTATAATGAAATGTATGAGAAAAGAAAAACTTTTAAAAGTCGCCTGAAATTTTGTCAAAATAACGCTGAGCAAATTATTATGGATAGGTTAGCTGAACAGCTAGCTACAAAAGATTTTAGTAAATTTTGGAAGTCCACTGGTAAGTTAGATGCGAAAACTGGTCTCTCTGTGAGTGTCGGAGGGATGAGTGAACCCAAGGACATAGCTAACATGTTCAAGGAACATTTCAAAGTTCAATCACCTCTCGGTCCCTCATCCCTGGCGGGTGATTCTGAGCCCAGCAGTCGTGGAGTGGAGCCTCTGTTGCGTTTCTCAGGTAAACAAGTCAGTCAAATTATAAACAAGATGACCAGAGGCAAATCTCCAGGACATGATGAGCTCAGCATTGAACACCTGAAGCACGCCGGTGTCCATTTGCCAAGACTCCTGTCCATGTTCTTCACAATGTGTATTAGTCATGCGTACCTACCTGCTAATCTAATGAAGACCATCGTTGTTCCCATTGTGAAGAACAGGACAGGCGACATCTCAATACTCATACTCAATACTCAATCATTTATTGCGTTCCACAATGTGAACTTAGGTGGTACGTGCATACAAAAATATACATAGTTTACAGATCATTGTGGACCCTGTCGGGCACAGCAAATTATAATAAAGGAAGAGGGCTTTACAATTATTATAAATAAAATGTGTATATGTTTATAACTTAAACTACTCCTACATAGGTTCTATACATTTTTAAGATATTATATTTTATACATTTATTTTATTTATCACTGAAATATTCATTTACATCATAATAACATTTATAGGTGAGAAATTGTTTTAATTTATTCATAAATATATTATATTTTTGTTCATTTTTAATTATACCTATCTGGCAATTTATTGTATATTTTTACTGACATTACTAAGGTGCTTGTGGAGTGTAATTTCAGTTTAGAGCCCCCAGGTAAGTTAAGCCTGTTTTTGTGTCGTAGTGTATATTGAGATTGTATGTGTTCTCGTGTAGTAAATAAGTGTTGGTTGTGTCTAACGAATTTGCATATTTCCAAGATGTAAATACAGGGAAGGGTTAAAAGTTTGTGTTCTTGGAAGTAAGGTTTGCAGCTGTCTGTGTTCTCTATGTTTACCAGTATTCTGATGAGTCGTTTTTGTAGTGTGAAAAGTGTTGGTGAGCGAAAAGCGTAATACTATGGGGAAACAGTACACATGTACTGTTTCCCCATAGTATTACGCCATAACTTAACCATGCGTATGCGTAAGCATAATATGTAAGCAGAGCAGTGTGGAGATTTGTAGTTTTTTTAATTTCACGAAGGGCATAAGCAAATTTTGATAATTTGGACCGAATTTTTTTAATGTGCGATTCCCAGTTTAAATTTGTATCTATCGATAGGCCGAGTAGATTGAATTCTTGCACTGTTTCTATTCTTATGTCGTTATAGATGAATTTTATGTCTAAAGGAGCTTTTTGACGCGGGTGGAAGGACATGATTTTAGTTTTTTTAAAGTTAATTTCGAGGTTGTGTTCATCCATCCAAGTTATTATTTTGTTAAGTGTGTTTGTAAGTGCTTCCGTTAAGTTAATATTGTTTTGGCATGAAGTAAGTATTGAGAGATCATCAGCGAATAGAACACATGACTCATTTATGATTTTTGGGAGGTCGTTTATATAAATTATAAATAATAGGCAGCCAATAACACTTCCTTGGGGGATGGAGGCGTTAATTTTATTACTCTCCGATCGAATATATTCTATTGACTTTGTATTTTCGTTGTAGTATTCAATCTCGACCTGGTGTTCTCTATTTTCTAAGTAAGACTTAAACCATTCGAGAGATTTTCCACGGATCCCTATTCCTTGTAGCTTATTAAGTAAGATATCATATTGCACTTTATCGTAAGCCTTTGTCATATCTAACAGTATACCTACTGCGTATTTTTTCTTGTTAATTAGATTAATTGCTTCCTGAATAAACTTATACACCGCTAGAACTGTAGAACGTTTTTTCCGGAAACCATTTTGTGACTCGTTAAAAATGTCGTATTTTTCACAGAACGAATAAACACGGTTACACATCGCTTTTTCAAATATCTTTGAGGCGGTAGGTAAAAGTGCTATAGGACGGTAATTAGTGGGATCAGTTTTTGAATTTTTTTTGTGAACTGGTTTTATTATAGCTTTCTTAAGGTAGTTCGGAAACCCACCTTCCTCAAAAGACTGATTTACAAGCAAGTAAAATGGCAGGGTAAGCTCATTGGCACACTGTCTCACTAAAGTTGGTGGCATTTCGTCGATTCCGTGACTATTTTTGTTTTTAAGGCTTCTTAATAATAAATTTATTTCACCAGGATCTACTGCGCTTAGAAATAATGTGTTTAGTGTGGGATTGAGCACTGACGTGCCACTCGGCTCCTTGCCGGGGGGATTGGCATTCCTTTTTCCGATAGACGCAAAAAAGTTATTAAATATATTTGCAATTTGCTTAGGTTCCGAGACAATATTATCATTTATTTGTAGCGTCACATTGCTTTTGTATTTTTTTACATTTTTATTCGTCCTTTCGTTTATAATTTTCCACTTGGTTTTTACTTTATTATTAGATTTTACTAATCTATTTATATATTGTAGTTTTTTAGCTTTATTTACAATTATTTTTAAAGTTTTTTCATACATTTTGTAATTTTTTTTAATTAAAGGGTTATTAGTTTTAAGTAAGAGTATTTTTTCTAGTCTTTTATTTTTACATGAAATTTTGATTCCTTTGGTAAGCCAATATTTTTTATAATTTGTTTTTAACTTTAGTTTTGTTTTTGGTATACATTGGTCTAGTATGCTGGTAAGTGTATTGTTGAATAATTCATAGTTTTCATTTATGTCCTTTTCGCGTTTTATTATATCGTTCCAGTTTATTTCTTTCAATTTGGATTTGAATTGTTGCATGTTTTTGTTTTTAAAAAGCCCTTTTTCAACATACCACACTATTTGTTTAGATTTTTGGGGTACGGTCAAATGTATAATAGTACTGCTATGATCAGAGAAACCTAACTCTTCCACGGTTGTATGTGACGTAACATTAAAATTAGTGAATATTAAATCGAGGCACGTAGAGGTGGTTTGTGTTACTCGTGTTGGTTCTTTTATGTGTTGTTTAAACTTATATTCTAACATGAGATCTAAAAATTGGTTAGTTTTTAAACTATTTTCTAATATATTTACATTAAAATCTCCTCCTATAACAATATTTAATCTAAAGTATTTTTTAGTAATGTAATCCAATAACTGTTTTAATTGTTTATAAAATATAGCTTCCTCTCTTCTATTCCAGTAAATTATTATTAATAGTAAATTCTCTATTTGTAACTCTATTGCACACACTTCTATGACATACTCAATTGACATGTCTGAAATATCACTTCGCGCTATACATTCAATGTGTTCTTGTAAAAGAATACAGACGCCGCCCCCTGTGCGGGATTCCCGACAGAATGAAGCCGCAACCTTGTAGCCGCTAAAATGTATTAATTCCAGTCTTTCTTTTGATAGCCAAGTTTCCGATACATACATAGCATTGTATTTTGGGGTTTTTTGGAGGAAGGCTTCTAGTATGTGTTGTTTGTTGGAGAGGCTTTGAATATTTTGAAATAATATTTTAAATTGTAGGTCTTTGTTTACGAAACTTCTGTCCTGTTCTGTCTTCTGAGTAGGTGTGGTTTCGAAAAAAACTGTTGTTGATTTGAGAAGTTAATAGGCCTTCTTGTGTGTTAAATTTGATTGTATCCATGTGGTAATTAGGTATCTTGTGTGTTATATATGTTATTGCTCCATCAATAAAAAGTTTATTATCGCGGATTATTGCGTGTTGTCCTTGTTTCCGTGCTTTCAGCATTTCTTCCCGCAATAATTTCCTTTCTCTTCGTGCGTTAGGATCTAAAAATTGTGATAAAAATAATCTAGTTCCCTGAAATACGTGACTGTTTTCTTTAATATACGCTACCATCCTTTTGCTTAATAGCTCTATCACTAATGGACGGTTTTTCGAGCTTCTTTTGCCAATCCTGTACGTGTCTTCTATGTAGCCTACTAGATTAACATTCATTAGTTCGCGAAATAAATTTATCAACCTGATGTGTAGGTTATCTGTAGGCTCCTGGAAGTATTCATCAAAACCATATAACACAATTTTCTTAGAATAGCTTTCAGTACAATATGTGTTATTAGCGTTTGTTAGTATCTTTAAACTTTCTATTTCGGTTTTTAATTTTTCGTTTTCGGCTCTTAGATTTTCGATTTCCGAGTTTGCATGTTGGATGTCCATTATCCTCTGTTCATTTTGCTTGTGTAAGGAACTTATTTCACGTTCAAAATCATCTCTTAACTTAGAGATGGCTTTTTTTAATTCTATTTGGATAGTATTTTGTAGTTCGGAAATGATTGACCTATTATTTTCTTTTAAGCGAAGTGAAATCATTTCACCTAGGTTCTGTAGTGTTAGTTCCGTTTGTACAATAGAACCAGTAGTTTTCCCAGCTTCTTGCATGCACATTGTGTCACCCAATATACTGAGATCCAGGGAACTTATGGTGTCGTTCAAAGGTTTCGTTGTTCTCCTAATTGTGACATTATTTGTTTCCGGTGGTGAAGTTATCAGGCTTGAGTCATTTTCTCGTGAGCGTATAGGTGTGTTAGTGTTTCCTCGCTTTGGTATTTTACAGTAACAGGCTAGGCACTTCCAGGTTTTAGTGCCCTCGGTTTCCTTCATGAGCTTGAAGCGCGCATCATTAATATTGGCACACTCCAAATCGTATACGCTTGTACATAATGAACAAGTTAAGTACTTAGTGTTTGGTACGTTTTGTTTGCAACCAGCACATATTGGTGCCATTTTTAGAAATAACGAACTCTAGCGTATATTTTATGAACTAATTTGGATCGAACTTTATTTAACTTGCTACTCGCCGGCAGATGGCGCTTTATGCAATTATGTTTGTACTTGGGTTTGCACTTTTAATTGCCTTTTTTATAGATTTTCATAAATATACAATTATAAGAGATTATCGTACCTTTTTATGGTGGTAGATATATTTTTTAACGCTTCTTCAGCAGCTGATCCTTAGATTATGACGCTTCAAAATCCAACTGGTTTTTTGCACAAATTTCGTCGTTATTTGATAGAAGTTAACTTTTATTGAGTTTTATAGAAGTAAAACTTTGTACTACACTTCAAGTCACTGACGGTCTTTATGCACTACAACTTTATTGTCTTTTTATCACAAGTTAACCACTTAAACCAATTTTAATGTTTTATTAAATACGGAGCTGATGTTTACGCACGCACAGTAGCGCCCTCTCTTCCTCGTTCTTCTCGGACAAGAGTAACTATCGTCCCATCTCTCTTGCGACAATTATAGCAAAAGTGTTGGACGGTATGCTTGATACTTGTTTAAATAATTATATACGTCTGCAAGATGCGCAGTTCGGTTTTCAACCCGGACTTTCAACCGAAAGTGCTATTTTAAGTCTCAAGCATACCGTTCAATATTACATAGATCGTAAGACGCCGGTGTACGCCTGTTTCCTTGATCTTTCCAGGGCATTTGATCTTGTCTCTTATGATGTGCTCTGGGGAAAGATGGGAGACAGGGGTGTACCCGCGGAAATATGTCGGCTTTTCCAGTATTGGTATGGTAACCAAACCAATCAGGTGAGATGGGACGGTACATTCTCTGAGTCGTATGGGTTGGAGTGCGGGGTGAGGCAGGGAGGTCTGACGTCTCCTCGGCTCTTCAACCTATACATAGATGGCCTCATAGCGGAACTCAGTGGGTTGCGTGTCGGATGTAGCGTTGGTGGGGTTAGCATTAACAACATCAGCTATGCAGACGACATGGTCTTGCTGGGTCCGTCTGCTGGGGCAATCGCAAAGCTACTGAAGACATGTGAAGCCTACGCCGCCGCGCATGGTTTAATATATAATGTAAAAAAATGTGAATGCATGGTCTTTAAGGTCGGCGGCAAGTGCCGTGAAGATGGACCCGATCTGCTGATAAATGGGTCAGTAATTAAAAGGGTACCATCTTTTAAATATTTAGGGCATTTTCTTTCTGACGACCTTAGAGACGATGCAGATATTGAGAGGGAGCGGAGGGCTCTAGCGGTCCGGAGCAATATGCTGGCCCGTAGGTTTGCGCGGTGTACAGACCTAGTGAAAATTACTCTTTTTAAGGCTTATTGCCAGAGTCTATACACGGGCAATCTATGGGTCAGTTACGCTAAAAGATCGCTAGATGTGCTCCGCGTCCAGTATAATAATGCTTTCAGGATGCTCTTGCGACTGCCTCGTTACTGTAGCGCCTCAGAAATGTTTGCACAAGCTCGTACGGACGCGTTTCAAGCGATTATACGTAAGAAAACGGCTTCACTTCTGAGGAGAGTGAGGGACAGTCGTAACAGCATCCTGAGAACGGTGAGTGAGAGTGTGTCCTCTCCTATTATGAAGCAGTTTGTGCGGAGGGTGATGGGTACTAACACTAGATAATAAGTTATTAGGTATAAGTTACTAACATTTTATGGATTTTTGTGGTCCGAAATAAAAAGATTCTATTCTATTCTATTCTTATTGTACACTTTACAATATTACTATGGATACAAAAAAATTAAATTAGTGTACAATGGGCGGTCTTATCGCACAGGGCGATCTCTTACAGACAACCTTTGGATGGACAAACTTAAAGGAGACAGTTTAAGGGCTGTCAGTGTACAAACATCATAATTTTAACTGAACATAATAATATAAAATACATAAAATACGAAAATCATATACTAATAAATATTACATGTATAATTGAGAAAGAAGGGGACCAGTTATAGGAAGAGGTAATGCTCCTTCACCATTCTTTTGAACGCTGGTAGCGTTTGAGCACGCCTCACTTCTATGGGTAATGCATTCCACAAACGAGCTGCTTGTATGGTAAAAGATTTATCAAAGAAAGAAGTGGAATGCATACGAATACTTAACTCTAGATTTTCCGATGATCTCAAGGACCTAGAATGTGTGTCACAGAGGAACTGAAAACGTTCCTTAAGATAAAAAGGAGCGAAAGGATTAAAGAGCACATTATAAAGTAAAGAAAGTAAGTGAAGATTCCGGCGAAATCTAATAGGAAGCCATTTGAGCTGAGCACGGAAAACAGAAACGTGGTCATACTTGCGCAAGCCAAATATAAACCTGATACACAGATTTTGAAGTCGCTCTAGCTTGTCCAATTGGTCTTAGGTCAAGTCGAGATAGCTGGCATCAGCATAGTCCAGAATACGGAGAAGAAGAGTTTGTGCAATTGCAATTTTAGTGGAGATGGGAAGAAAATTACGAAGGCGTCTCAAGGAGCCTGCAGAAGCAAATACTTTACGACTGTAACTGTTTAGTCCAAGAAAGGGTGTCGTCAATGTGTATTCCCAGGTTCTTCACAGTGTGACTAAAAGGTATGAAGGTGTTATTGAAAGAAACCTGGGGAAGTGCCGTCCAATCAATCCTGAAGATAGTACGAGAACTACCAACAACAATAACCTGAGTCTTAGCAGGATTGATTTTCAGCCCAAACTCAGCGCTCCAGTCACCAATTCGAGCAAGGTCCATATTAATAGTTTTGATGGCATCAGCTAACTCTACGAGTGGAGCTTGGGTGTAAATTTGAAGATCATCAGCATACAAGTGGTAGAAAGAAGACAGTCGTTGAGTGATAGCATTTATAAAAAGTACGAAAAGTAAGGGAGATAAAACGCCACCCTGTGGCACACCGGCAGAGGTATCACACCAAGAAGAAAAGGAGTCCTCAATGGAAATACGCTGCCGGCGACCAAACAGGTAACTACGAAACCAGTCAATTACCGATGGAGATATGTTAAATGAGCATAGAATGCCAAGCAAAATGTCGAAGTCAACTGTATAAAGCCCGATTTACACTTCAATAAGTACAGTAGCGAGTTAACTTGCGTCATCGGCGAGTTAAGTTGTTATTGTAGTTTGAACGGCAAAAGCGAGTTAAGTAGTAAGTTGTTGATTAAGTTGAGTTAAATAGATCGCGATCCTATTTTTCGGCGAGTCCAGTGCGAAGTAGCCCCCTCTCTCGCGTCTCCTGCACCCCTCCAACTTAACTGGGTGGCATGTAGACGGGCGAGTTTAGTACCAGTCCATAAATATGTAGGTTGCGGCCGCGAACACGTGTTATTCTTATTTTATTGTTTTCTTCTCGGGCAACTTATGACTACTCACTCGCCTACGTTTGGACGCTACTTGCAACTTACTACTTATTACTTAACTGTCTGAGTTATTAACTGGCTACTGTACTTGTTGAAGTGTAAATCGGGCTTTAAACGCATTACTAAAGTCTAGTAATGCAAGTACAGTTAACTTCCCCATTTCCATGCCAGACCTTATATCGTCCGTAATATGTACGAGTGCAGAAGTAGTGCTGTGACCAGGATGGAAACCAGATTGGAAGGGATTCAGGAGATTATACTTAGAAAGGAACGAGCTAAGTTGTTGGTGGACAAGCTTTTCAAGGACTTTGGATAGGAATGGGAGAATAGAAATGGGCCGGTAGTCAGAAAAAGATGCAGGATGAGTTTTTTTGGGTAAAGGGATAATTTGAGCTTCTTTCCAGGCTTGTGGAAAGACACTACTAGAAATTGAGAAATTTAGGATGTATAGAATGATGGGAAGAACGTTATCAAGGATGGGAATGATCATCTTACGGCTGACACAGTCACTGCCCACGGCATTGGATGTAATCGACATAACACTCTTTTTAACATCACAAGCAGTAAATTGAGTTATGACAAAAGGAGAATAATCAAGTATCGGAAGGTGAGAAAGATAACTTAAAGTAGCAGTTTTAGTAGCCCTATCTATTGATGGCGAAGTAGAAAAATGACTATTACGAGAGTTTAATTCAATGTCTTTAGGAATCATTTCATGAGACTTTTTCCCGATACCTAATGATTTGAGAAATTTCCAGACCTTCGCTGGATCACTACTCTGAACCGAATTATGGATGTGTTGGCGTTTTGCATTTCTACATAACTTGCTGCAGTGATTTCGAATTGAGATAAATTTCTCCCTGTTGGCGTCACTGGGTGTAACTTTAAACTTAAATTTCGCCGCTGCTTTTTTATGGATTAAAAGTTTAATTTCATCCGTCAGCCAAGGCGCCGGGAGATGCTTAACCCTTACAGCTCGAATAGGTGCATGTCTGTCGTAAAGCTGAATTAGTGCAGAAGTCAGAAAATCAACCTGTTCGTCGACTGATGACGAATCAACCAGAGGCGTCCAGTCAATGTTGTTGGCATCCTCTCGAAGACAATCAATGTTCATCCCATCAAAATTGCGAAGCAGAATAGTTTTGGACTTATGCTTAGGGGGGCGAATTTTATAGGATGTGAAAATTAGGTCATGGTAGGAAAAGGCGTCTGCTGAGCATTGATAATGCTTAGCGACGTGACTAAAAGATGAGACAAAAATAAGATCAAGCAGTGAAGGAACTGAGTTAGGAAAATGGTGAGTGGCACCAAGATCGAGAATTGAGAGATTGGTTGATTTTACGATATGAAACAGAGAATTGGTACGAGTGTCTTTTTTTAAGGAGGCACGTATTAAAGTCACCCATTATTATACTATGACTGTAAGTGGGAATTAAAGATTCTAAAATACGCTCCAAGGAAGAAAAGAAATTATTTCGAAGAGAAGGGCTGTAGTAGACTCCAAGGAGAATTTTAGAGTGGTGGAGTTCAACTTCAATGAAAAGATGTTCACCAGCATTCGGAGGGGGCGGCTGTGCAGACATGTTAACAATAGAAAAGGAAATATAATTACGAAGATAAATGGCCACCCCGCCACCACCACCGACAGTGCGGTCATTCCTGATAAGTTGAAAACCTGGAAGAGAGTAAGAAGAAGAGGGAAGGCAAGGTTTTAACCATGATTCGGAAACTAGGATAGCATGAATATTCTTACAGTCAAAACTAGCCAGCATTTCGGGGAAATGAGCCGGAATACTTTGGGCGTTGATGTGGACTACATTGAAGTTCTTGGACACATCGGAAAAAATAGAAACTAGAGTTTCGCATAAAGAAGGAACACTTACGAAGCTTTCATCGTTACTGTCTAAAGAAAGAAAAGTATCAGCATCACTGCTGCAGCCGGGGCTGAGCATAATATATATATGAACTAAAAAAACAAAAAAAATAATCTTAAAAACAATAATTAACGCGGTAAACTACAAATTGTTGTCCACCTGCCAGTTGTGCATAACACGAGAGTAAAAAAATAAAAATAATTTAAAATACAATTTTGTTCTGTAGTCCAGGCACATAATATCACATTTAACACAATTTCACGAACAAAAGCAAATAAACAAAAACTAAAAGCGTGTAACGGAGCTAAATAAAAATTGTTTAAGATATCTACATATTTAGTTCACAGCTATGGAACGCAAATTAAATTAAAAAAGTGACAGATTCATCTTCAAGTATTTGACAGTTACATCCCGTGACATAGTGTTGGGTAGGACACGACTTGAAAAAGAGATTGTAAGAGTAGCCTCTTTTTTGTATTGAGCCGGTACAATGTCCCACTTTAAATGACGCGAGGCGTACTGAAGCTCAGCGATACATTTGAAGTAACCAGTAGTGTTGGGTAGGACACGACTTGAAAAAGAGTTTGCAAGAGTAGCCTTTTTTGTACTGAGCTGGTACAATGTCCGACTTGACGCTTCAAATGAGACGAGGCCACGGCGAGGCGTACTGAAGCTCTGCAATACATTTGAAGTAACCAGTACGAATATGATATTTGATGTTATTGTGTTAGTATTGTCATAAAATTACACTCTGTTTTTTTCTCAAACCAATATAAAAATTCTTCACTTCATCTTCACTCCAAAATAATAACACAAACTAATATAAGCTAAACAAGCATAATAAATAGTTATTGAAAGTCATTCATTAAACAGAATAATTACAAAAACTTACATGAATATTAATTGTCACTTAGATAGAATACTCTTTAACTTATTTCGCAATGACAAACAATTAAAAACAATAATTTATCAAAACTTTTGCATTAAAATTTTGAATGCAGATTCAAAATTTTAAATTTAAATCGTACACGTTTCAATTCACGCCTCATCGTAGTACATTTATTTAGCATTAGAGTGAATAAAATATATCATTACATCTCGAGTCGCGTCTTGTTTCGTCCATCGGTTCATTGAAAAATGTCGTACTAATGCAGCATGTGCCGCGCTTTCTGTCTCTCTCACCCTTACTATGAGTGACGAGCGTGCACCGCGACATAAAATTTGAACTGGTACATTTTGTAATGCCGAGCCGCTCTTACATTTTGACGTCATGTACGGGACAAATGTACTGCCTCTTGTAAGTCCTACTCAACACTACCGTGACATAAGACATAGACATTACACAACATAAAAATACGAAGTACGCTACGTATTAGGTAAAACAACTAATAACTATGAAACCGGACATCAAATATTAGCAAAAATAGAAGGTTCCAGATACAGTTCGCTTGGTTTTAGCAGCGACTTTTCCCGCTGCCACCGGTAGAACAACGACGCTGGGCTCCGACTGTACTGAGACCTGTTCCGGCTGGGTGACCATAGGCTCCGACTGCAGCGCGATCTTATTGAGCTCCGCTATAGAAGTTACTCGATGCCGGGTTCCTTTGGGATCAAGAACGAACACGGTGCCCTCAGAGTAGTCCAGCATTGGGTCACACCAAAACTACGCGCTGCCATAAAAACATTGTGCCTAGTTTTTGTGAGGAACTCTGATATTGTGATACCAGAACCCTTCAGTTTAGTTTTGGCAAACCAGATTTTATCACGGAGAACCACATCCTGCAGCTTGAATAATATAGGTCGAGGCTTGTGAGACGAGCTGCGCCCCATCCTGTGACACCGTTTGATGCCAGACACTGACACATCAAGCTTAATGTATTGTTTGATGACTTGCGTTACCAAAGGTGCCGTCTGCTCCTCTTGCTCCTCCGGCACTCCATGCAGCAGCAAGATTTAACGCCTCCCACGCATCTCCATATTATCCAGGCTTTGGGCAAGGAAACCAACCTTCTTTTGGAGAGTACCAAGCGCTTGTACTATGAAAGTCCTGAATGATGCAAATTCTGTTGCCAATCCAGAGGTGGTGGTTGTTGTAGTGTTAGGACTTTTCTGCAACTCCTTCTCAAAGTCTGCCATCCTTTCATTAAACAAGTTGCTCATGTCAGTTATTGTGCGGTTGATTGCTTCCATTTTGTTATGTCTGTGATGAAGTTATAAATAATTTGTGTTTGTGTATATGGGCCAAACTAACAATTTGGCCATTTTGACTTTTTTATGGTAAACGCATCTTATCGATATAAAGACGTATGTGAGCTATTAAAAAAAAAAGATTTCTGCATAGAAACACGATTTTTTATTACAGTAAAACGGCGTATGTAACATGAGTTTAAACGTACAAGGTCCTAATAGTAGTTAGAGACTTATACGCTGGGAGTTGCCGCGCGTTTATTTATTGTTTGGACCAATCAGCTGATTTGACAATACATTGAACGGAGCAACGGCCGCACTGTGATGAATACAAATTGTAATTGTTGTGTTTTTGGGTTACAATTTAGTTTAATAAGTAAAAGATGACATCCAGTTATCGCGCTATGCTGTCTAGAAGTCGGAATTTAGTGAAAGAAAAAATATTATCCCACCTGCATATCACAGTTATTATGAAAATTTAGTAGCATCTAATGACATTGCGTCAATTAATAAAAGCGATAATGAAGAAAATTAATGAAGACTTTTTAAGAATTAGCACGGGGAAGCACTTCCTGTTTCCCTTGGCATCTCCGAGGCTTTTGACAGGTTCTGGCACGATAGCCTTATTGCTAAGCTTCCTTCTTTCGGTTTACCCACTCAACTTTGCGTTTTGATTGAAGACTTCCCGAGAGATCGGTCCATTCGAGTGGTCATTGATGACTGCTAAATTGCCAATTGGCTATTAATGTCGGGGTCCTTCAGGGGTCGGTTCTCTCAGCACAGTTGCTGAGAGATATGTGTCCAGTGTGCGTGCTGGTGGGTCAGATCCAGTCTCTCCATGAGGACATGGTTGGGCGCTTGAACTTGTCCTTGAAGGCTGTCTCCGAATGGGGTGATGCCATCTTGGTCAAGTTTAATACAGCTAATAACCAGGCTTGTCTCTCCTCCTCAAAAAGGAGCCAATTGGGACCGGCTTCCACTTTCTGTGATGTAATCGTGCCGATAACCGATCATATAGACCTTCTTGGGGTTACACTAACTTCCACCCTCAATTTTGGTCCATTTATCGAGGCTAAGGCTCAACTAGCATCAAAAAAGTTGGGAATCTTAGCAAAGGTGAGACGGTACTTCACACCGGAACAGTTGCTCAATCTGTATCAAGCCCAGGTTCGGTCGTGTATGGAGTACTGCTCTCATATTTGGGATAGATCTGCCAAATACAATTTGGACACGCTTGAGTCTATTGAGAAACGGGCCAAGAGACTCATTGGCAACGACGCACTGGTCAAGTCAAAGCTCCAGAGCCTTGAACATCGACGACGAGTTGCAAGTCTATCAGTTTTCTATCGGTTACATTTCGGGGAGTTTGTGATGGAATTACACAATCGAATTCCGCCAAGCCCGTTCCATCACCGGACTACAAGACAAACGGCGATGCGCCATCGTTACATGGTCGACATCCCACCCATACGCACTTGATGGATTATTCAAATAATCTCAGTTGGTTTATTACATTAACTCAAGTTTGTTTCTTTAATTGAACACAAATTAAAATATCACTATAATAATTATAACCTTTTTAACATGTGATACACAAAATTTAACTATTTATTATCAAAACATTGTAAACACTATTACGAAACCTATTTATAAGATAAGAGTTTAAACTGCTCTTTCACTGTTGTCTTGTATAACAGAATATTTAAACGTTATTTAAAAAATAACGTTGCTTGTTTACTAATTCTGTCATCGTAAGACTAATATGTAATTGAACTAATTAATTTCAACGTATTTACTGTATTTTTATATCATTTAATCATAGTTTAATGTTAAAATACAAAGGTTAACAAATCTGTTTTAAAATCGCAAATACTAAACCCCCCCATCTCCCCCTCATTTTTTTTCTTTTTCACAAGCACGCGAGGTGCTTGCACCTCGCGCAACACGCAAATACTAAACCCACCCCATCTCCCCCCCCTTTTTTTGTTTTTTTTTTTTCACAAGCACGCGAGGTGCTTGCACCTCGCGCAACACGCAAATACTAGTTATTATATTATACTATATAAAGCTAAATTACCACTCACTGACTCACTGACATAATTGTTCTCCCAGATGGTGGATGGGGAGGTGGGTATATTTTGACAGATTCGTAAACAAGTAACTCTGAAACCTACGGGAAAAGTGCCAAACCTCCCCTTTTCCCCCCCCTTCTCCCCCCTCCCTATCGTATCTCGGAAACTACGAGACCCGTATTTTTTTTTTTTACGGATTCGTATAGAGGAGGCTTGGTAAAGTAAAAACCATATTTCAAAGTCCCCCCCCCCGCCCCCCTTCTCCCCCCCTTTAGGCGGATCTCGGAATCTAAGAGACTTGGAACATTTTTTTTTTCAGATTCATTTAGAGGGGCAATGCTTTAGTCGAAATACTTGTGCAACCCCCCCCCCAATCACCCCCCCCCCCTCTTTTTTTTTTTTTTTTTTTTTTTCACGAGCACGCGAGGTGCTTGCACCTCGCGCAACACGCAAATACTAAACCCCCCCCATCTCCCCCATCATCCCCCCCACTTTTTTTTTTGTTTTTTTCACCAGCACGCGAGGTGCTTGCACCTCGCGCAACACGCAAATACTAGTTATACTATATAAAGCTAGATTACCACTCACTGACTCACTCATTGACATAATTGTTCTCCCAGATGGTGGATGGGGAGGTGGGTATATTTTGACAGATTCGTAAACAAGTAACTCTCAAACCTACGGGAAAAGTGCCAAACCCCCCCTTTTCCCCCCCCTTCTCCCCCCCCTCTATCGTATCTCGGAAACTACGAGAACCGTATTTTTTGTTTTTTACGGATTCGTATAGAGGAGGCTCGGTAAAGTAAAAACCATTTTTCAAAGTCCCCCCCCCCGCCCCCATTCTCCCCCCCTTTAGGCGGATCTCGGAATCTAAGAGACTTGGAACATTTTTTTTTTCAGATTCATTTAGAGGGGCAATGCTTTAGTCGAAATACTTGTGCAACCCCCCCCCCATCACCACCCCCCCTCTTTTTTTTTTTTTTTTTTTTTCACAAGCTCGCGAGGTGCTTGCACCTCGCGCAACACGCAAATACCAATTTCTTTTTTCACAAGCACGCGAGGTGCTTGCACCTCGCGCAACACGCAAATACTAGTTATATTATATAAAGCTAAATTACCACTCACTGACTGACTCACTGACTGACTCACTCATTGACATAATTGTTCTCCCAGATGGTGGATGGGGAGGTGGGTATATTTTGACAGATTCGTAAACAAGTAACTCTCAAACCTACGGGAAAAGTGCCAAACCTCCCCTTTTCACCCCCCTTCTCCCCCCTCCCTATCGTATCTCGGAAACTACGAGACCCGTATTTTTTGTTTTTTACGGATTCGTATAGAGGAGGCTCGGTAAAGTAAAAACCATTTTTCAAAGTCCCCCCCCCCGCCCCCCTTCTCCCCCCCTTTAGGCGGATCTCGGAATCTAAGAGACTTGGAACATTTTTTTTTTCAGATTCATTTAGAGGGGCAATGCTTTAGTCGAAATACTTGTGCAACCCCCCCCCCCCATCACCCCCCCCCCTCTTTTTTTTTATTTTTTCACAAGCACGCGAGGTGCTTGCACCTCGCGCAACACGCAAATACTAAACCCCCCATCACCCCCCCCCCTTCTTTTTCTTTTTTTTTCACAAGCTCGCGAGGTGCTTGCACCTCGCGCAACACGCAAATACTTGATTTAGAGAGGCAATGCTTTAGTTTTTTTCACAAGCACGCGAGGTGCTTGCACCTCGCGCAACA
>CALPBR020000029.1:0-22850 GCA_943138885.2 Tholera decimalis
CGTGATGCGGGAATACGGGCGCGGGATCGGCGGGATTTGCGGATCTCACGCTCAGTTGATTAATTCATTGTTTTTTTTATGATAAACGTTGTAATTAAATTGATCTCATACTAGTAGTAATACTTAAATAAATGTGGAGTATGTTGATTAATTCATTTTTTTTTGTGATATATAAACCGTGTTAATTGATTGATCTCATATTAATAGTAATACGTAAATAAATGTTGAGTTAGTTGATTAATTCATTGTTTTATTTGCTTTATATAAATGTGAATATTTTGAATATGTGGGATCCCGCAAATACCGAGATCCCGCGGGATTGAAAATTCGTAGTCCCGCAAATACCGAGATTGAATTCAGGCTGCGGGATTGGAAGCCCTAAGTACTAGTGTTTTACATAGAGAGACTGCCTATCTGACCTCCATCCCAAAAGCTGGGAAACACGATTACCCTTGGCAAGAATCGTGTTAGATTTTCTGTCTTCTGACATTCCGTAACGACTGTCACCGTGACGGTAACCAATCCACGACCCACATAGGCATACATGTAAACTAGATAATGTACATCCTGAATTAGTTTGTTCTCTATTTTTATATAAGGTAATTTTTATCCCAACAATCACACTATCGCTGTGCAGTCACAACAAACAAAAATGGACCGTAAATCAACGTAATAACTTTTAAAAATGCATTTTTAACTGACTTCCAAAAAGGAGGAAGTTCTCTATTCGTAAGTAAGTAAGTATGTATATAACTCAAAGACGGCTGAACCGATTTAGAAAATACTTTTTTTTTTGTTTGAAAGGGTATACTTCAGATGTGTTACCTTTGTCATCAGGATCTGATTAATGAATCCTGGAGAAATCGAAGGAATTCTCCAAATATTACAGGCACACACGATTTGAGTATTTTTATATTAACTTGTGCAGTTTGTGCAGTGCACTTGTGCTTTCGAAAAACACCATTTTGGGAAGTGGAACTGAAGATGAAGACCACAGAAGGCTACCGGAACTACTCAATAATAAGTATTATATTGGTTGCGATTCGATTACTTGAATATGGTTGTTAAGCACTTTATGCTGGTCACAATGCATATGGTGAAGTAAAGCTGATGATGAGGTACTTGGAGAACTCCTCAACAATTAACGGCTCTGCTTCGAGAATAGCAATATTGTGTAAAAGGTTATGAGTAGTTAGCATTTAGGCTTTTTTAACTAGGTAAATTACAAACCAGCCAACTAAAAAGAAAGAAATAAAAAGTTTTTAACAAAGAAATAAACCGGCTTCAAAAAACACTGCAAAGTGAAAAATTACTTTAATTTCGGAAGTCGGTGCCAAAAACGTAAATAAAAAACCAAAGACACCGGCCACCGAAATTAAATTAATTTTTCACTAGTGTTTTTTGAAGTTAGTTTATTTTTATTTTTGTAAGTTTTTATACAAATTGCGCCAGTCTTTAAAAAATCGTTTATACAAGTAACACTAAAAATTCAATATACCTATATATATACCTATATTTTTTTTTTTTTTTTAATTGTATAGCAAACATATACTTTAATTAAATAAAAACCCTTAACTACATATACACACCTAAAAATAAACTAAAATATAGCATCCAGAAATTCGTGCGCATCGCTGTCCACTGGTAATGTGCCCAAAAGACTGGCGGCATTGCCAAGTTGTATGGCAATGCTTAACCTCTGTCCAAGGTAAAAGCCAGCCCTTGGGTCACGCGAAGTGTCAACTAGGCGTCTGGACAGATCTTTAAATAATTTGTGAGCACTCGGACCCCACGACCCCAAGGTTTCAACCCCAAACGGCTCGAAAATATAACTACCAACAAGGTTATTATATTTCCGCCGCTTGAGGTTCTCAGCAGCCGCAGCGGCAGCGCCAGCACAACAAGATGAGCTAGGAAGATGGGATGGCGCAAGAGTATCGACACAAGTTGCGTCCCACACTAAAGGCCTACCCATCTTCCAAGGAAATAAAGACATACCGTCCGGTCTTTTGCCATCGTCGCGTGCTAAGCCATTGGGTTCTAAAACAGATGGAACGCCGACAGTGACAAGAGCCCGTCGGATAATGTCGTTAATATTCGCGTGCCGTGCTATGCGACCCGCGCTCCGGCCGCATGAAAGGCCGTGGTGACCGAGGCTGTTGACAACTTCACCACAGTGGCAGCGATGAGCAGAACAGCAGGGAGCACCTAATCGAAGGGAAGCAGCGAGGCGGAAAGTAGTATCATCAAACAAGGTGCCTATGTTCGATGACGGTAGTGCATGGAGCCAGAGAACCGACATTCACCCACAGTCAGCAGGCGCGCACGCTCTGCAGCCGAAGCAGATGTGGCAATAAGGTCACTCTGAACTGCTCTACAGAGTGGCTCATCCCACCGCCTCTGAGATGATGGAATGTCGGGTAGATTTAGGTTCGGGCAAGCGAGTCTCCAGGTATCTATAGCCTCGGTGAAGTACGGCACATTGAAATCAACCAGTGATGGAGCTAGGATATTCCTGATTAATTTCTCAGTGCCGTGCACCGAGGATACAAAAGCCGGTAGACTGATACTACTAATTTTGCGGACGCCGAGACCACCCATACGAATGGGAAGAGTAGCTTGTGCCCAAGCTCGGTCGTCCATAGCCACATTTAAAATTCCTGTCAGAGTTTGACGAATAATTTGGTCCATTTTTTCCAAAAGGTTAGGATGATGCCATAGATGCGAAGAACGAAGAAAATACATTAATTTGGGTCCAAAACAACAGTAACGAATTAAGGTGATGGCCGAATGCATATTAATTTGGTATAATCTGTCCGAGATGTCATTAAAATTTTGTATTTTTTCCTCGACAAAATCGGGAATGGAATTCTCATAAATTGGAGACCCAAGAAGACGAAGAGAACTTTTTTCCACAATTTGGATATCTGGGGCTACTGCGTCGAATTTTGAAAGTGTCAGTTGTCTGTCAGTACTGTCGGATATGAATAGTTCACACTTCGAAAGGTTGAGGTCCAATCCTATGGAATGGAATTGATTTATTAAAAACTGTAGATCATCTAATACCGTGTCTACATCGCCTCCCAGGGTTCCATCATCGAGATACCACACATTAAATTTTGAATTTAGCTGTCGAATGATTGGGTTAATGGCTAAACTAAAGATCGCTGGCCAGAGGGGATCACCTTGTTGACAGCCAACAGCTGATTCCAAAAGGTTTTCCTTATAAAGTAATTTAGTCGGATGTCTGTAACATTGCCAAAGAAAACTAAAAATTTGTGGTACTTCTTTTTTAGTTTCTGCCAACAAAGTGTCCCTATTGACTGAATTGAAGGCATTTTTAATGTCAACCTTCAAGATGACCTCTCCTTTACCTGAATTTAAATAGGTCGTCAAGGCGTGTACGGCAGCCTCACAACCCCCTTTGGAGCCGTAACCCAGTTGCAGGGGCTGAAATTTGGTCGAAATATCCTCACCATAAAATTTAGAGCAAATCTTGGCTGCCATACGACGGTAGGTAGTTCCCACGGCAATGGGACGAATGCCGCCGTCCCTCTTGCGTAGGGCACATAGATTGGCCCCGTACAAGATATCGGTGACGGCTTCGTTCACCTGGCCCGAGAGCATAAGATTAATCAGAGCCGTTAGCTCCTTCAAAAGCAACTCACCAGCCTCTCCGGCGCCTGAGCTGAGTAGGTCCTTCAGGTGCTGCGGACTCAGCCCATCGAGGCCACCAGCAGAGCTGCTTCGGAAGGAACAAACGGCTGTGAACACCTCTTGACCTGTAACGGTGAGGGTGTTTATGTCCTGATCGGGGGGGTCGGGAAAGGAAAGACCATCCGCTGGGGCAGGGTGTTTGCTGTCCAGAGCTGCGAGAGTATCTGGAGAGTATGGGGCCACCACATCACTGCTGAAAAGTATCCTGGCAGCTCCGCTAATGTCACCTTCCCCCAATTTAGATTCGACTAGGCGGGATATACTTCTTGTGGAAGTAACCCTCTGTGTCGGTAATTTTGCATCCTGAATGTGGGCCGAAATATTACAATTTTCTTTGATTTGTGAAGTTAAAGTTTTTTTGGTTTCCAAATTCTTTCGAACATGTAGGATCCTATACGGGAAGGTAAGCAGATGTTCCCAGGCACTTAGAGAGTTCTCGCGAGCGGCAAGGCGAACGCATCCTGCTAGGTTTTGCGCCACTACAGGTCTAGCGCCGCGGGGAATTCGCTTTAAAACCGGAACAGAGTTTTTGAATTTTGAGAGGGTTTTCCAAAACGGATCCAAATTGGAAGAAGATGATGTAGGTGTTAAAGAAATGACGGGGTCTGAAGTAGATACATTGGGTGGTTTGTGTACCTTCCCAATATGTACTTTCAGACCCCGCTTACCTTTAAAAAACCGTGCCTGGGTGCACAGAGGACACCTCTCCAGAATATTTAGTGATGTTGAAGGTTGATCGGCACTATTACACAACACATCACTGCTGCCACTCGACATTAATCAGATAATGTAACAAAATTAAACTTAGTAACTAACTAAACTAGTAAATAAATTAAATTAAATAATAAAAATGTAAGGAAAAACACTGATTAAAAAAACGTCAATAAATGACACCACGCGTCAAAAACTGGCGCAGTCGCGGTGGTGGCTTAGGGCGCCGCGAGGCCAAAGAAGGCCTTTCGGCGGCGCCCTAGATCAACATTGCCGGATGGCACGCAGCTGGTGTTACGTATACGGTGTCGCCTCCAGGATCCTCCTCCTCGTCGTAATTTAATAACTGTCTATCTTCACTGAAGTTATCGTCCGAAATCGCTAGTCTAACTTTTTTATATCATCTGCTTTGCCTTTTTCCAATTTTGGGGTCAGTTTCCACCAAATAGATGCAGCTGAGTACTAGTGTTTTAGTGGAATTATTGCATATCTAAATAAATATTTCTTTCTTTCTTTATCTGACCTCCACAGCCCGTAGCTGGGTAACACAATACCCCTTAGCAAGGCTGGTGTTGGATGATGATTTTAATTTTAAAATTTTTGATGAAAATCCTATATATTGAATTTTTAGTGTTACTTGTATAAACGATTTTTTAAAGACTGGCGCAATTTGTATAAAAACTTACAAAAAAAACTTAGAAAATTATGTGAAAATCATAATACATAGTATAATGATTTTCACATAATTTTCTAATCATTACGATGCATGTTTTATATGTATTATTGCATTATTAGTTGCGCCCGCGACTTTTTTCACGTGGAAGCCGATATTACCTACGTGTTTTTCTAAATAAATAGTGATCTCGTGGGATGTTGTGAAGTTTGTTTAAGACTTAAACAAACTTTTTGAATTTGATTAAGATTTATAACTATAAGTACAACTACAGGTACGAATAACTGTATTTATTACTCAGCGCTTGAGAAAACCCGGTTATGTTGAAATTTTATTTTTATTCAGGGTGAGCTCACTCTTGACTTCGATCTCGCCTGATGGTAAGCGATAGATGAGGTCTACAATGGAACGAGCGAGCCCAGAAGATGCCTGTTCATTCTTGCTTTGAAGGTTGAAAGGTCATAAGTGGCAGGAAACACAGAAGCCGGCAGAGAGTTCCATAGCAACACAGCACAATAAATGTGGAGGAGAAGCGCTTGGAAGACGGTATTTCAACCAAGTGTGGATGGTACCCAGCAGTGCGTCTATATCCGCGTGGCTGTTTTGTTTTGCTACAAGGCGTACAAAAAATCACTGACAGACGCTTCATTTTTATGTGTATTTATAAAAGACAGTGAGAATAACTCCGTTGAAGCCATTTTGCAGCGAGTTGTTACTTACATCAAAAGATACGCTTTTACGTTTCACCGTTTTGAGTCGGCTCATATGTTATGAGCAATGCAGTTACTTTCACAGCGCCTTTTTAAACGGGAAAGGAGACATTTCGACGTCTGCATTCTATTTCTGTTTGAAGTTACTCATTCCACTTGCATATCGCTAATTACTACCTTCCTTACGTTTTTCTTTTCAGAGCTTCAAATTTTCTTATAACCTTTCGTATAGCTATGCATTGTATATTGGCTATATCAAGGGAAAGAAAAGAATAGAGGTACGGCAAATTGAAGGTACAAAATAGAATATGAAAAATATGACACAAACAATGAAAAATAAATAAGATTAGTAACCAATACAATCTAGTTAGCTTATAAAGTTCCCATTGTTGAGACACTGGCCTCTTTACTATTTATTTATTATAGGCTACAAAATAGCCTATATTAAGGAGTAAAAGTGCCAAACTTTGCGTCGTTATAATATTTATCTAATCTTGTAAAATTATATCACAGTACACAGTAACGCGTCATGTCAGCGCAAGACCACTATTAAAAATATAAAGCAAAAGTAATACACATACATACTCACCACGTACCAATAAAAAGAGAAACAAACAAGAATCTCCATAGAATAAAACGCAATAAATGCCATATCGACACAAAACGAACAGTTCGCGACCTTACGACCGGTAACAGTTGCATTTTACAAGGGAAGTATTTCTTTGACCTCTTGCGTGGAGAAAACTCGATTTAAACTTCACCTAGAGATATCTGATGAAGCAAAGCGGACTTTTTCTCTCGTATCTGTTGCAATATTGAGGGGACCTTTTGCTGTTTATGTTTTTTTGCCTTTTAGGGTTGGCACTGAAGGTCATTTAAGGGTCGTTTGAAAGTTAACTTATCATAACACGAAAAGGGTTAAGGACTCCTTTGTCCCAGAAGGGTTCGGTGGAGCTATACGTACACGAGATCGTCTATATATTATTATCATCATTTATTACACATAAATGTAGTAATTAAGCCTCAATAGCTTAATGGTTAAGGTGTTGGACTTGTGATCGAGAGATCGCGGGTTCGAATCCCAGCTATTACACTATTGCCATGGACCCTCTCCAGACACAAGCATGTATAGTTTAGTTAGAGGGGTTAACAAGATTGCTAGTAATATGACCGCGTCAACATACAATATATGCAATTTACTAACTGGGCACGCTTGAGTCTATCGAGAAACGGGCCAAGAGACTCATTGGCAGCGATGCACTGGTCGAGTCAAAGCTGCAGAGCCTTGAACATCGACGACGAGTTGCAAGTCTATCGGTTTTCTATCGGTTACATTTCGGGGAGTGAGCGATGGAATTACACCATCTAATTCCACCAAGCCCGTTCCATCATCGGACTACAAGACAAGCGGCGATGCGCCATCGTTTCATAGTGGACATCGCACCCATACGCACGAAACGTTTTGGGAATACTTTCACTGTGCGTACGGCTAAGGAGTGGAATTCCCTGCCGGAGTCTGTTTCCTGATCGCAATAACCTAGGGGTCTTTAAGTCAAGAGTGAATCGGTTACTTCTAGGCAAGCGTGCTCCATCTTCGACCACATCATCACTTACCATTAGGTGAGATGGTGTTCAAACGCGAGCCTACTATAAATTAAAAAAAAAATCTTCGACCACATCGTCACTTACCATCAGGTGAGATGATGGTCAAACGCGGGACGGTCAAGACGAGATATCAATTAAAAAAAAAAAACAATAAAACTTTAACATTCCCGCTACTGAAACATAGGCCTCTTTTATATGAGAGGGAATATAGGTCGAAATATACCACGCTGGCTCAGTGAGGGTTGGTGAATGACGCATGTGTTGGAATTATTCAGTCTGGTCTCTACACGATTACTTTCTTCTCCGTTTTAAGCGCAGTGTTGATGATGGTAACTACACAACGTGATGTGCTTGCCTGGGTTTGAAACCACGACCCAAAACTAGGAAGGTGTGCGTGTTATGTCGTGAATCTTTGGTTTGAAAACTATTAACATTATTATTTTTTTTACCAACCTTCCTAAATCTACTTTGAAAAAAAAAGGAACTAAATAAATTAATGTGTGAATTTACCTTTGCCAATTAATAACTAACGAAGTAAAGTCACATTTTTTATGGTCTTATTAAACTACCATAGTCTGTCCATTTCAGGTTATCTAGAAGAGAATTGAAGAAGTTCATTGTATGAGTTAGATTCCAACATACTATTGATTCTAATAATGTGTTAGTTTTAAGATCATTTCTAGGTATGTGAAAATGGATGGTGTACAATGAATAAATAATATGATAAACTCTCGGATTGTGAGCTCCGAGTGCTCATATTTTATTTAAAGATCTTTCCGGATGCCTACTTGATACTTTGCGTAACCGAAAGGCTGGACAGATACAACGTGGGAATGCTGGCAGTCTTTTGGGAATGTATGAATTTTGGGACGCCAAATTTAAGACAGTTTTTAGGGTTCCGTACCCAAAGGGTAAAAACGGGACCCTATTACTAAGGCTCCGCTGTCTGTCTGTCTGTCTGTCACCTGGCTGTATCTTATGAACCGTGATAGCTAGACAGTTGTAATTTCCACAGGTGGTGTATTTCTGTTGCTAACATAACAACAAATACTAATATATTTATATTTCTTTTTTATTACGAATGTGCCCGCTCTTGACCCCGATCACACCTGATGGTAAGTGTAAGATGAGGTCTACGATTGAACGAGCGAGCCCAGAAGATACCTGTTCACTCTTGCTTTAAACGCTTTAATGTGTAAGGTGGGGCTCCCATACAACAAATGTTATATTTTTGGCGTTTTATGGATATTGATACGGAACCCTACGTGCGCGAGTCCGACTCGCACTTGGCCAGTTTTTGATTGATTTAGTAAAGAGTTTTCTCTTTGTAATATAATATTAATATACTTTTAATATTTTTTCCCTTGACTTTGTTCGCGTAAGGTTTCTCGTGTTAATTCCAATCCATACGAAACCAAACCATACCAAATGTCATTTAGATCCGTTCAGTAGTTTATGAATTAAAGAGTAACAAACACGAGTCTATCCATCCTTACAAACGTTTGCATTTATATTAATGAAATAATGATGTTTATTTTTCAAATAGGTTATAAATAACTTTCACACGTCTTTTTTTCTTCGTAAAAGTAAACAAGATGAGGCCAGTGTTTCCTAACTGACAACTCTGAGAAGAAACACTGTAATAAACTCAGAGGTCAACGTCTCTTTTAAAGTCCAGACAATCTGTAGTGATCGAATCATATGAGAGCCATGTAGGTTAATGTCTGTGGCGCCCTTTAAAGGACAGAATCAAACAGATTTGATCAGGCCCGTCCAAACAGTGCAAGCATTTGTGAAATATCGCGTAGCTCAACTTTGAATCTTAAGTAGCTGGAACGGTTTGACGAACAATACCAAAGTACCTATATAATAAGATTAAGCTTAAAAGTAAATAAATAATTAATTTGACTTTGACACTATTACATAAATGTACAACCTTAAAATGAATATTATTTTCCCTCATAACATATGGAATGTTATATTTTATAATTCCATTTAATAGACCCGTCTACATAATGTTCTTAAACAACCACTCACTTTTATATAACAGCTTATAGTCAGTACGCATTCATGAGGGACTCAATAAATTAGAATTTACGGTAATGGACGAGTCAGGCCGTAAACTTTACACAAGTATAAACAGGAGAATAGGTGAGTGCAACGGGATTAGCTATTTTTGTTCCAAGTTTAGAGTACTTACTTATGTTCTAGCCTTCAGAGAGAATGAAATAAATCACGAAGTTACTTAGAAAAGGACTGAGAAAAATTATGATTAAAATGAGCAATGTTCCTAGGCAATACGTTGAATAAAATCACGTAACAATTTTATTAAACCAAGTCTGTCTTTGTGTCTAGTTTTTTTATCTAGCTGTATTTTTAAATGTTTTTAAAATTAGCTAGCTTCATATTTTTCTGATGCTTGATAATCTAACAGCAGTAGACTAAAAGATAAGGCGTTGTCCTTGTGATTGAGAGGCCGCAGGTTCGAACCACACTCATTACACTACTGCCATCGATCCACTCGAGACACAAGCATATTTAGCTTAGTTGGAAGGGTTAAGAAAATCGCTAGTAATGTGAATTGTACTCACTCACCTTGCTTGCGCAAGTTATTTGATTTGTAACTTTCTACTAACATATATCCGAACGTATCACATATTAGAATACAGATTCATATTTTTACCGCGGTTTTGAGTTGACCAATCATATTCATTCCTTCCTATAGTCCAATTCCCACGAATGAGAGAAGAAATGCTCATCGCACGCGCCACTGATTGGCGTATTCAACGCCAGCGAATCACCGTACAGATACTATGGTTCAGAAGGGGTATAATTACCTCTGCAATAGCGTGTCTCGGAGTCTTCCAGAAAAAACCATCGTGAAGTTATCACCCCGCGCCCTTGCACGTTAAGCAAGTTATCACCCCGCGTCTAGCCGAGATTAACTAAATACCGCTGATATATCTATATATCTAAAACTATCAAAATATCCGTGTTGGCCATACACAAGTGTGATAAATAAAGACTAAAGTGAAGTGCTTAAACATCAGAAGAAGAAAGTGATTCATCCCACGTGCACCTCAAGATCCAAGTAAGTCCCTCACAACCTTTCTTCATACCCTGGTCAGCTCCTTACTGTGTGTGGTCAATATTTCACCCCCCAAGTTATATCCCCGCTACGGTCCTTCGAGAATTTCCACAACACACCTAGTTCTCTTTTTAAAAAAATAGTGACCCGTATTTCGCTCAAACATGAGCACGACGTCCATTAAAGGACTAGGTTTTGGCGGAATTATCACTAAATCTTCATAACGTACGTAGGTACACTCATTTGCTCTTGTCTAACTTCTCCATATCTTCCCACAAGCGTAGTCAGACTAGTTGATAGGTTACTCAGTTCATTACTCTGAACTTGTGTTATTAAATTCATATGAGCTCAATGTATGTAGTTGGCATATTGTTCTCACAACTTTATAACATTAAATATATGATCGTTTGTGAAACTGCGGCAAATAAAATTTGATGAGCTGTTCATATTTTCACAGTGCAAGTAAACATTTTAATGGTTTTGACGTTTTAGAGTTTTGACGTATCGTTATGACCTACGTATGTCAGTTTGACCCGACTGTTTGAAGGAGTGACTATAATTTAAAATTCTGGGGTCATAACTTTGATGTTTTAATATTCTATAGTGTGTTTTTATTATTTTTGTTGGACTGCTGCATGTTTAATGAAATACTTTGAATATTTATTATTTTTCTACATCAATAGTTATGACATTAATTCGAACTCCTTAGGCGTCTGCGGATTCATGCTGTCGATTCTATTTTAAGCAATTTGGTAAATATTTTTATCGTTTATTATTTTTATGAAATATTAAGCTGTACTGGCAAGAGGCATTGTAGCCGAGGAAGCGCTGGTGGTTTGATAACAGATTGGTCAGAGAGGGTAACACACCGGTACCTAAGAGTGAAAACTATGGGGGACGCTTTTGCCCAGCAGTGGAACAATTACAAAAAAGAACTGGATAGGTGCACTTCACGCAATAAGTAATTACAAAAGTTTTTGGTAGAACTTAGTACTTTTACAAACTATCATCTGATGAGATTATAATATGAATCATTTTTATTATAGAACATATCTACATACGCAGTTGGCTATTGGCGTATTTGGAGTAAGTTTAAGTTTCTTGGCTGCAGAAATTATCATATTGTGATGCCGAGGAGCTTATAACCGCTGTACAGTAAAGTCAAATAGGTTTACACACACACGATAGACTTAAAACAATCAATCAAACACACACACACACAAATTCACTCTCTCATAAACACACACAAACAAATTCACTCTGACATCCACACACACGCGTACACACGCGCGCACGCGCTTTCGAACTGACACACACACGCACACACAAATATCAGACGCACACACAGTGTGACATATATACATATATAACATTGTTTTTTTTTTAAATTTTATTATTTAATGTATCAGTGTACTTTGTTCGCCCACTGCACGCACCGATATTTTTGTGTAACACCAATTAGACGCATTATAAGGGCTCTCTTTCCTAAGATACAGACAGGTTTTCTGCCTAGTAAACTAGGAAGATGGAGGATGGAGGAAGATGAGTCATTGGCCTTCCTTTCCTAAAGGAAAGGAAGGCCAATGACTCATCTTATCAATTTATATATAATTTCTAAGTATAAGACAACTCTGTACTTACATTGATCATAAATGTACAAATAATTTGCACGCTTGTTACAAGCAAAACATGTTGTACCAATTTAGAATTTTTGTATCACCTATTATATCTACCATGTTTGTTTTTTTTTTAGCAAAGTTTACGCATGTATAGTTTTTTGTTTTCAGGGAGATACCTTCAAAAGGCTTGATCTTTGAAGACAAGACCGAGAGGTGTAAGGTTTTTACCACACTTAAACCACCCTGGTGGACATCAGCACATGGAGAGAAACCCGAAAGGCCCGGCCCCCTTAGGAGAGCGCTCTGAAGCTCCCTGCGTAACGCTTTTTACATTGGTACCTCTCTAAGGAGACTGCAAAAAAGGTCTCCCCTGAAGCACACTGCGTACCGAAGCACGTGACTCTAGTGGTGGCATGTCCTCCCTTTTTTTATTTTTAGGGTGGGAAATCATCCAATGGCTGCCCCCCGATCTGGGCGCAGCGGGAGGGTCTGTCAGACTTTTACTGACAAAACCCATCTGTTTTCTATCATATGCCCTTCGTGTTCCGAGGGTGCGGTAACTCTTTCGAATAATTCCACAACCCCGGCAGGCAACGGCCCCCTTGTGGGCCCCGACAATTTTGCTGACACTTTGAGGCGCGCGTGGAACACGACGCGCCGTCTCTACACGGGCCTGATTTCAGTCGAGCGGCGAGCTACCCATTGCTCGCAGCTCGCAGGCCCATGTCTAGGGTGGCTGAGAGTCACCCTGCGACTCCTGATGCCCAGAGCGTCTCCTGCAGTGGCTGGGGCGCGAGGGCTGTGAGGGTGAGGGCCTTGAGACCCGCTTCTCCCACGCGCGTCCCACCACCTCCTTTGCTAGCATAACTTATTTGCAGAAAGAGGTGACCTCTACCCATGCCTCTTCGCTCTGGACTATGGATTGAACCAGGGCCGGGAGCGAGAGGTCGCCGCCTATCGCCTCTACGAGGACACGGCGGTGCTCTACTCAAGGGGGGCTGTGTGTACCACCATGTTCTTAGGGCGATCCTCGCAGTGGTGACACCCGGGTGTTTCCTCCCGCCGAATCCGACACAAGTAACTCCTGAAACAACCGTGTCCGGTGAGCACCTGCGTCAGGCAGGACATGTCCTCCCCGGAGTCACCTAGTGGGCTGTCCATATACACCTAGTGCAATAAAAAGGCAAGTGATTTTTATAGATTTTGATATATTTGTTTTTATGGTTCCGTAACCAAAGGGTAAAAACGGGAACCTATTATTAAGGCTCCGCTGTCTGTCTGTCACTAGGCTGTATCTCAGGAACCGTGATAGCTAGACAGCTGAAAATTTCACATACGATGTATAGCTTTGAGTTGTGTTTTGTATCGAGTATGAGTTTGTTGAGTGTTGTAGTTTGTATGAGATGTTGCAGACGGGTACCGTTTACTTTATTGAAGCTTAATCATAAATTTTTATTTTTATTTTATTTCATAGGAATAACAAACAGTATTATATTAAAGATTATAAATAGTACAGGATCGAATCATAGTTACAAATATACTACTCACTACGTTATTCACAAATTATAATAGAGTTTAGCTAGCTGTTGATTAATAAAATTACATTGTTAACTTAGAGCTTACGACTACAATTACTTATTTAATGACTATAAATTTAATTATAAACTGCTATCTTTTAAAGCAGATGTAATATCTTTTTTAAATACATTTTTACCAAGAAACAAAATATCTATGGAACTGAAGTTTTTATTATAAGTATCAACTAGACGGTGTAATGGGGAGCGTGCCCCAGAGTTGGTACGACGGAGGTTGGTTGCGAACAAAAGTCTCGTACGTGTTTCTCGACCGTGTACAGTGCGAGGGACCAGAAAGCACAAATTGTTCACAAGTTCGATGCAGTCAAACTTGTTGCGACATATACTAAAAAGAGTCATCATTTCCAGTAGAGTACGTCTAGATTTTAGTGTGAGAAGATTATACTTTTGCAGTAAAGAATCACCAGATACTTTTTTCCGAAAGCATCAATAATGCATGGTGCGAAGATATTTACGTTGAACTAACTCTATAATATTACTATATTTATTGTAGAATGGGTTCCAAATGGTAACGGCGTATTCCAGTTGGGGCCGGATAATGGATTTGTAAAGATATAAGTAAGTAGAAGGGCGGCGGAATTCTCTAGTCGCTCTCATTACGAATCCAAACAATTGGAAAGCCTTATTAACAATATTTTCTACGTGAGCATTCAGATGTAACTTTGAGTCCAATAAAATACCCAGATCACGGAGGCACGTAACATTGTCGACGTAATTATTGCCAAAGCAGTATTTATATTTGGTGACAATTTTTGTTTTGATAAATGTAATGCTATGACATTTCGAAAGATTAAGGTAAAGTTTGTTAACTGAGCAATAATCAAAGAAGCGATCAAGGTCATTCTGGAAATCAATGCAGTCAGAAATACTTGTAATATTTTTGTAAATTTTTAAATCGTCTGCATAAAGAAGAAATTTAGAATTCTTAAAACCGTTTTTAATGTCATTAATAAATAAGATGAACAATAATGGACCCAAAATCGAGCCTTGTGGGACTCCAGACGTAACTTTTATAAAACTAGATTCGTAGCCATTAATCACTACTTTTTGTGACCTATTAGTGACATAAGATACAAACCACCGTAGCAGATTTCCTTTTATGCCATTGAAAGCTATTTTGTAAAGTAAAAGCTCGTGGTCAACTTTATCAAACGCCTTTTGGAAATCCGTGTAAACAGCATCAATTTGTTGTCTGTTGTCAATACCTTCGAATAGCTGTGACGTAAAAATAAGGATGTTGCTAACACAAGACCTATCTTTTACAAACCCATGTTGCTCTTTAAGTATCACACTGTGCAGGACTGGGTAGATCTCGTTATGTACTAATTTTTCAAATATTTTGGCTAGGATTGACAGTAAAGAGATTGGACGATATGTTGATACATCACTTTTGGAGCCGCTTTTGTGGATCGGAACAATATTAGCAAGTTTCCAAACCTCGGGAAATACACCCATGGACATACATTTATTGAATAATATGAATAAAGGAAGGCAGAGAGTGTCACAGGTGTTTCTCAGAAAGACTGAGGGGATACCGTCTGGCCCTGGTCCTTTGGAAACATCTAATGACTTTAACTCTTTACGTATCTTTTGTAACGAGAAATGTAAATTACATAGATTAATATTGTTTTCAACAGTAGAAAGTGGAGGAATCCATGCAGCTGGATCAAATGTAGAGGGCTCATAAACTGATTGAAAAAATTTGGAAAATAAATTGCAAGTAGAAAATGAATAAATGATATGATACATAATAAGAAAATAAATGCAAGCAACAAGCAAATTTTTATTTTAAAATGTGACAAGCAGGCGGACCCAACCCATTAAAAAAAAAGTTCAATTGGGTCTCGCCTGCTTGACACATTTTAAAATAAAAATGTGCTTGTTGCTTGCATTTCAGTTGAGCAGTCAGTTTTTTAGATTTTCTAAATAACTTTTTTTAAATATTTAGTGTTCATTCCACTTTTTAAATAACTTTTTTTTTCAACTTTATAGTTAAAATATTAATGAATATTTTTATTGTTTACCCGGTCGTGTCACAATGGAACCCCGCCAGATTCAGAAAGTGAAAAAGCTAAGTCCATATTTTTAAACTTTCTTTTGTACTATTTTTGCTAGTATTACACTAATGATAAACATGATATACCTTTCAAATCAAATCAAATCAAATTTTATTTGTGTAACATAGGTAGTGAATACAGTTCTTAAATTAAAGATAGGTCGCTATGTTATGCCAAGAGGCGTAAAAATATATGGTTGCATGTAAAATAAACAAAAAAAATATATTAATCATGCGAGAGGTAAATACAAATTATTTGATAGGTATAATATGTCAATATTCATAAGTCTACATTAGTTTATCTTTTTGAAAAAAAAAGACGGTAAACTAACCCCAGTATAGTTGGGTAAAGCAAAACAGTAAATTAATGTTAAAAGAAGTAATATTTTTCATTAAAATTGTGGAAAGAGCTAGCAAAGATGTTGATGTGTGATGCCGCTATACCAAGTCTTTAGGAATTAACGAGTTTGTCAATTTTTTTAGTCCATACAAACTCTTTCTTAATAATTTTCTTTGTGGGCAATTACACGGCCTCTGTGATTTTGTTCTATCAGAGACTTATCCAGGTAAGGAAAATTAAAGTGACTTATTTGTTTCAGTCTTACTCGTGCAACGCATTGTTTACACAGCTTCGGTCTCACACATGAAAATTCTAACTCCAAATATTTTTAATTATATTCTAGCCATTTCACAATCGTAAAGGGTGCTATCAACTTGAGTGGTTTCGTTCATTTCAAACATTAAAATGATGTTTTAGTACTTTCAATGTTCTCGTTCATTACTGTAAGCTATTATGCTTAATCCTAATTTCGCTCGTGTATATATAAAGTTCTATTGTGGTAATGGTGTTGGACTAGAAATGAAGCGAAATAAAAGGGAAAACTGTTAGGCCATTCAAGTAACATTCCGCTTCCGACGCTCGCCCGCGACGGTCGTACCGCTCCGCGCTCTCAATCGTTCCGTGCCTGAGTCATCGCTACGCTTCGTCACGCCCGCCGTGACGTCACTCGTAGTCGCCGACTACGACGCCTGGTCCAGATCCGCCTTTTTCGAGGCGGTGAAGGATATCCTGTTTCTATAACAGAGTATCGTCAAAAACAATTTGGTTTGGCCCCTTCAGGGTAAAACCACAGTTTCGTGGTCCTTGGTTGGAAACCTCACGGTGTCAACAATACCAAGGGGGTGCTGACCCGACGCACCCGCTGATCCCCTTCAGGGTGAAGCAGTCAATTGGAGTCGAGTGCTAGGTTTTGGCCTTGGGGGATCTCCTAGTCAAACCTAGTTACTGAGTTTCTTTTTCAGCTACACACCTAGTGTCGGTTGGGTGTGTCTACCCCTTCGCACTAGACCCAATAGGGCCCGGTTCGCACAATAAGACTGGCGACCGGTTACAAGCTTAGGGCTCACCATTAGGTACTCACCTCCCAGTCTCTACCCGACTGGGAGGGTTACACATCCCCGGACCCATCCATCCGGGGAGTTAGGCCAGTTAGGCTTTAAATAGGCCCCCCGCGGGAGAAAAATCTCCAAAATTTCCCAATTAAATTTTTAATCCATTCGCCAATCATGGCAAACTCCAATATTTTGGAGATACTGTTAGAAATCCTTAGGGAAAACCCTGCTATTTCCGCCAAATATGGCGGAAAAATCCAGCGTGAAATCGCTAATTGTCCCCCGGCTACCGAAGCCAACGTCGCTGATTTTAGTGACGCGCTTGACAGCCCATTATCTCCCCCGCTTGCTGATCAAGGCATTCCGGTTGGTCAATTCACGGAAGTATTTATTAACTCCGATCCCATTGTTCGTCAAACAACGAACGACTTCCGGGTAGATAGCCCTTTATTGCCCCCGCCCGCTGACAAAGTCGTGCCGGTCGCCCGATTCCCGAAATCACCCATTGTTTCCGGCCCACCTAGTAATCCCGCCGCGCAGGTGTGCGCTGCACCTGAATTCCTTGAAATGGACACCACCGAACCTGTGTCCAATAACAACTCCGACAATGATTTGTCATCATGCCCCTCGTCCTCGGAAGACGACTTTCAAGTCGTCACCGGCGGCAAAAGGAAGAAAGGGAAAACCTCCCAGGCCAGCAAGGCCAAAAAGACCACCGCGTTGCCCCCGTCCCCAACTCAAACGCCCGTACGACCCGCTAGCCCCGTCCCAACTACCTCTACTCACGCGCAGAATAGTCGTCCCCCCAGCCCGATAGCCCAAACTTCCTCAGCCCAAAGGAAGCAACGCCCTCCGCCCCCCTTTTACATCCAAGACAAGGGGAAATGGACTGATGTGTCCAAGATGTGTGTTGTTCGAAAGATCAACTACACAAACGCCCGTGCCTGCCAAAATGGCATTAAAGTCACCGTCCCTACGTCGAACGACTATAGGGAACTATATCGCGCCCTCCGTGAAAGGAATATTTCCTTTCACACTTTCTCCTTCCCTGAGGACACGCCCACTCGTGTTATTATTAAACGTATCCCCAAAGAAATCCTAGTACAGGATATTAAAGACGACCTTGCCGATCAAGGTATACCAGTGATCGCCGTCCATCGCTTACATAAAGCGAGAGGCGGTGAATTGTACGACATGGTTCTTGTCATTTGTGAACCAACCGAAGGTCATCACCCGATTTTCAAGATTAAGTCCATTTGCTCCCTATCCGGTATCTCAATTGAAAAGCCCTACAAAACCGCAACAGTGGGACAATGCCACCGTTGCCAACTGTATGGCCATGCGCAGAGCAACTGCTATGCGACTCCCAGATGCGTCAAGTGTCTGGGCGAGCACAGCACTGCGGACTGCCCTCGGCCCAAAGACCGAACCCTCTGTTCGGAACCACCCAGCTGCGTTCTCTGCGGCCAGACCGGTCACCCGGCAAACTACCGCGGCTGTCCCAAAGCCCCCAAACTCGCTCCTAAATTAGCGAAGCGCGCCAACACCCGCCAACAAAGAGAGGCACCTTCCTCTCAAATTCCCCAACGTCTCGCTCCTCAGAGACCATCCCCGTGGAACAGGCTAAACCACGAAAAAGCCTTTCCCTCCTTGGCCCCTGCCAAACCTTTGCAGGCACTGATGGATATACCCTTCGCAGCGCAGATCCTGCCTATAGCCGTGGCTACAGAGCCCACAGCCAGTCTCAAACCCGCGCCTCAAACCACTGCTGCTCCTGCAGTCAAACAACCGCCCAATCCCTCACCCGTCGCGCACGGCGAGGCTTGCGCCCAGACTATACTGCGCCATTATAGGTTATTTATGACCCGCCAAGCCAGATCTCTCCGCGATGCCCTTCTGGCTGCCGAACAGCAGAATAACGGCAAAATTACGACGGCAATGTACAGCCAAATATTCAGCACACACAGTGATGTGGTGCTAGGTCTCGACCAGATGGATGCGATGGACTGATCCAATGGATTCCCAACGCACAAACCACACTAGGCCTCGATCCCTCAAATTAGGTTTTTTCAACGCCAATGGCATTTTCAACCAACGCGCCGAAATAACTAAATTCCTCCGCGACCACCAATTAGACGTCCTCCTTATACAGGAGACCCTTTTGAAACCCCACCGCGCTGATCCCAAAATTGCGAATTACCGTCTAGTTCGCAATGACAGAACACGTTGCCACGGCGGCGGTACCCTTATTTATTATAGAAAGGAGTTATACTGCATCCCTCTGACCCCACCCGCGCCTCTCTCTCACCTAGAGTACTCTGCCTGTCGACTAGGCATGACTGGTCATCCTCCGATAACCATCATCTCTGCCTACCATCCCCCACCATCGGTCGCGTCTCTTGCTTCAGACGATCCTATCGCGCTCACCAGCGATCTCACGGCTCTCTTCGGCCTGAGTGACTCCGTCTTACTAGCGGGCGATCTCAACGCCAAACACCCCGCTTGGAACAGCAACACGACAAATGCCAGAGGCAGAATCGTGTATAACCTAGGCGCGACCCTAAACTACGACGTCATCGCTCCGATGACTCCCACCCACTACCCACACGACCCCAACCATAACCCCGATGTCCTCGATGTGGCGCTCCTAAAGAATGTAAACCTCCGTTTACACTCCATAGAAGCGCTTCACGAGCTCAACTCGGATCACCGTCCCGTTATCCTACACCTAGGCTCCCGCTCGGGTAACCATGATCCTACCCAACCTCCTCCGACCCAATTGATCACCGACTGGAGGAAAGTAAGTGAAAAACTGAAATCCACCACGTCGCCTCAATTGGACACCATTCCTGACCACATAGTCTCAGTCGCTGACACGACGGCGGCGATCGACTCGCTTACAGATCACGTACAATCCGTCCTGAACGATTGTTCAAGGGAAGTTCCTGTAGTGGAAGACCACCGCTGGAAACTCCCGGACGATGTACGGAATCTGATAACCGAGAAGAACGCAGCCATCCGTGCGTACAGCGCTTTTCCCTGCGCCGCAAACAAAGCTCACATGCGCAACTTACAGCGTGCTGTAAGGAAACGCATTACCGAGCAGCGTAATGCGAGCTGGGACAAGATGCTGAGCGAACTTGAGCCCACCCATCTTGCCTTCTGGCAGCTTCAGAGGAAGTTACGATCCACTGAAGAGGCCACAATGCCTCCTCTCATTCGTCCCGATAAGAGTGTCGCCTTCGATAACTCTGAAAAAGCAGAATGCCTAGCCGACAGCCTAGAGTCCCAGTGTTCTCCCAGCTCTCAACCAGTAGACCAAGCCCACCTCGATATGGTGAACGCCGAAGTCGAACGTAGAACTTCCCTTCCGCCCGTCGAAGATCCCGATAATCCACTGGCCCCCATCACCCCTGATGAGGTCCAGGATATCATTAAAAGTCTTCAACCGCGAAAAGCCCCTGGCTCCGACGGCATCACCAATAGGGTTTTCAAACTTTTCCCCGCCCAGCTTATAGTGCTAATGACTGCCATCTTCAATGGCGCATTGAGCAATAATATGTTCCCCGCAACCTGGAAACAGGCCACCGTCATAGGTATTCCCAAACCAGGCAAGCCCAAGTCTGACCCGTCTAGCTACCGTCCCATTAGCTTACTCAACGTCCTCGGTAAAATCTATGAAAGGCTTATATATAAGCGGCTCAAAGATTTTGCCGAAGCAAAGAGTCTAATACCCAATGAGCAGTTCGGATTTAGAACCGAACACTCATGTATCCAACAAGTCCACCGCATCGTAGAACACGTCAGCGCCGGCTTCCAACGGGGCGCAATAACGGGAGCCTTATTCTTCGACATAGCGAAAGCGTTCGACAAAGTCTGGCACAATGGCTTAATCTATAAGCTATACCAACTCGGCGTGCCTGACCGTCTCGTGCTCATCCTACGGGACTTTTTATCGAATCGCACCTTTCGTTATCGAATTGAGGGGGAGCTCTCCTCCCCCCATCCCATTCGCGCAGGAGTTCCTCAAGGCTCCGTACTATCCCCCCTCGTTTTCACGCTATTCACTAGTGATATTCCCAAGCATAAAAATACCCAGCTAGCCCTATTCGCCGACGATACGGCTATCTATTATACCGGTCTTAAACCCGATGCCATCGCTCGCACTCTCCAAACTTCCGCAAACACTCTGGCCAAGTGGTTCCGGAAATGGAGAATCGAAGTCAACCCAGACAAAAGCCAGGCAGTCCTCTTTTCTAAACCGCGGATAAACCCACCCTCCCCCCGTCCGATTACCATGTACGGCAAGCCGATCCCTTGGGAAAAGCAAGCCAAATACTTAGGCGTGGTCCTCGATAGACACCTCTCCTTCGCTGAGCACATAAAGCAGGCACGTCGCGCGCCGCTTTCGCTCTAGGTAGGCTCCACTTCATTCTTAGCTCTCGCAGCAAGTTATCACTCAGGTGCAAGCTGCGTATTTTCACCGCGGTCATCCGTCCCATCATGACCTACGCCTGCGTTGTTTTCGCACACGCAAAGCCCTACCTCCTCCATAAGATGCAGACCCTCCAAAACCGATTCCTCCGTAGAGTCACGGGAGCCCCCTTTTATGTTCGAAATGAGCTTCTTCACGTAGACCTCAAGATGCCCACCATCCAGCAGTTCATGAAACGCGTCTCCAAGCGTTTCTTTGAAACTTCAATCCAACATAGGAATCCCCTTATCGTATCGGCCGCCCAATACGAACCCTCGCGTATCTCTAAGATTCGCCGACCAAGGCATACCCTAGTCACTCCCGATGACGCAATCACCCTGCTCCAAGAGAGCCGTAGGGAAACAAGTACAGTGGCACACAAACACAAAAACCGACCGTCCTTCCGTCCTCGCCGCCGAGGCCCGCCGCGACGTCCCCGTAATAGTCCACCCCGACCCTTGCCAGAGCCAGCCCGCGACGCTGAGCCAGTAGCTTTAAATTCCCTTATTAATAATAATAATGATATGATCCAGCCTGTCCCTAGCTGCCCTCCCCTGCGACGCCCTAAGCCGAGGTCCGTACCCCACAGGGGGTGCCCTTAGCGTGTAGTCGCCTAGTTTGTAAGTTTTTTAATAAGCCCTGGCTGGAGGCTTTAATTATTATTAATTAAGGCAACCACAGGCAAGCCCGGTTAAGCAGCCGACAATCTCAGAGGTTGACCTGCGAGATGCCACACACAAAAAAAAAAAAGCCATTCAAGTAACTAGATTTTTTCGAGACAACGCGACTTTTGTACCAGAAAAGCTGTAATTTTCCATATTCCTAAATTATAGAATACATTTTAGTTTCCTAGTTTCTGCTAAATCACCAAACCATGACCAAAAAAACAGAAGCCAAGATAGATAGAATATACTTTATTGTACACCAAATATTGAAACACTATGGTTAAAATGGCGGTGTTATCGCCTTTGTCCGTTTCTATAATCTTATCTATCCAATTTTATCAAAATCGGTTAAAAAATTACTTAACCAAGACGTGAAAATGTAACCAACAGACAGAGTTACTTTCACAACTATAAAATAAGTAGGGAAATAGAACTATTCAATAAATAGTCTAATGGATTAGGTGTCGGACTTATTTATTTATTTAATCCAATCTCCAACAAAGAATACACCTTAAAAGCTAAAATAATATATAGGCCGGTCTTTT
>CALPBR020000030.1:0-15900 GCA_943138885.2 Tholera decimalis
AACAACAAAACAAATATCAAGACGTGGGCGCACGAAAAATCTGTCAAATAAATAGTCAACAAAGCGCGAGCGATGAAGTCTTGGCCATTCTCGGCTATCTTCGCATCGACCGATGAGTCCGATGACGCAGTCTCAGAAAACGGGACAATTTTGCGTCCCAGAGATCATTGCGGGGACACCGGGACTCGTAATTATAAAAAGGGACAGTCCCGTTCAAAACCGTCCCGTTTTAACGTGACCAGACGTCTGGTCACGTTAGATATATACCATCTCGGACGTCCCTCTGCGCAAAGTTTCACCATACACACATTCTGATGAATAACGCAAAAAGAACACACGCACAAACATTGATTATTATTAAAAAAAAAAAAGAAAAAAAGGATTGAATAAAAAATCATGTATGTTTGGTTAGACACTTGGTGCAGTGGTTGAGCGATTGCCTACTGCACTACGTATTGCGGGTTTGGTTCCCGCTTTGAGCCAATGTTCAAATCCACGATAAAGCAGTGGAATTGCCTGTCAGAGTCCATGATTACCATTAGCTATAACCTAGGTGTCTTTAAGTAAAGTGTAAATAGGTTACTTCTGTGTATGCTTGCTTCATCTGCGACCACCAAATCGCTTACCATCAAGTAAGATGGTGGTCAAACGCGAACATAACAACAATGTAAAAAAATCAACGTTTTTATTTAAAGAAAGAACATGAAATTATTTGTACAATCCATTAAGTTACTCATAGCTTACTCATTAATGTTGTAAACGCCATAGCTGTATATTTAGTATACATTACATTGTAAATACGTGTCTCAAAACTATGTAAGTATAGCCATATGGCACTTATACAATATAGAAGCAAGTCAGCTATACAGAAACTGCGGATAGTAATTACTATCTACATAGTTTGGTGACGTCACACTTGCAACTATGCGCATTGTGTTAATGTCACTTGGAGTGAGATCCCTTGTATTAGTGGCGTTAGGTCTGTTTGTACATAGGTAACATATGAATACGTTAGTGACACTATAGGAGATCACAACGAACAGAAGATATTTTTTATAGAGAATTACAAAAACTGGCTTCATCAAGCTAAACTTAAACGGCAAAATGACGTGTGTTTATTTCAAAAGACAGTGTGAGAAACTCTCTCTATGCATCACCTTAGATTTTGATAAAAATCTAGATTGATATTGTGTTACTTCAATACGGTATCATTTCAAATGCACCACATAATATTTCTGCGAACCGCTGACAGATTCAATGACTCGCATCACAAAGTTATATTTTGGCGCTAGTCTCCCATGAATTAATGCAAAGCTTTGCGGGAATATTCTAGAACGAGATACAGCAGCTCTGGAACGTAAGGGCCACTGAGGGAGCAGGGTAGGTTTTTACTCAGTAGAAGTCTGACACTCCTTTCCGTTTCAGCCACAGCGGGAAAATCACTTCCGGTCGGGAAATCATCAAATGCGGAGCGCATTTAAAAAAGTATGTTTCCTGTGTTTTCTATTTGATGCGTCGAAAGAAAAAATGCATGTGCGATATTCTTAAAAAATGGCATACAATTGTATTTTTTGGATGTGACAAAGAAAAAAGAATTAAACTCCAAGCGCTTGTGATGTCACGTGAAATTTCAACTCAGTGTTTTTTTTTTTTTTTCATTTTTGTTGACGTTACAACAAAAAAGAAATACGTTATTCAATCATTAAAATAATCTGCTGACTTATTACTTATTCAGGGTCGATCGACGTCGCTCAAATTTGGCATGGATATACATACCTATTAATCACGCCAGTACAGTGGTAAAATAAAATTTTGTTTTTTTTTGTTAATTCCCTGAATTGTTAAAGATGCTGGTGAAGTTATAGTGACTAAATAAAAGAAAATAACCTCCTTATCTACCCATATTTTATCAAGCCCATTACCTGATAAGCTCTATAATATAAATAACATTGATTGCCCCTCATTGCAGTAATAACAAACGTAATAGCCCTTAAATCGGTTCGCGCCTTGATTGGCCAATAAACACTTTTCGGAGCTCATCAATAAGTTTTAAGTGTACTCTTAACCTTATTACGTAATCCATATCATTTTGTATTTGGGATTAAATCGTAAAACTAGTGACACACTGCTTTGAAAAGTAGGCAACAATGGCAGTGAAGAAATACATATCGGTTACTAAAATTTAATTTTGATCATTAATGCAATTAATGGGTCTTCATTTCTAAGTAATTAAATATTTCACTTTACTTTTTAAGCTGAATGACTGCTGCATACAGACCACAATTTATCTCAATTGTGGAAATACTCATAAATGACCTCCAGATTAAAATCACCCTGTATTCCCTCGCACACACTAGCACCAGGTTTTTTTTCGTGAGTGACCTTTTGATATTGCTAAACCGGGCTAACTGAGGTCATAATTATAATTATTATAAAATAAGCCTCCAGCCAAGGTTTACAAACTAAGCGACTACAGTTGCACCCCGGTTTAGGTCGTCGCTAAAGGAGGGTAGCTAGGGACAGGATAGATTGGAGGAGAGTTGCGCCGGATTTTTTGTGTGTATCATATCACAGGTCAATCTCTGAGGATGTCGGCTACTTAATCGGTTGTCTTAAGTTACTAAAACCATCAGCCAGGGCTTACTAATAAACTTACAAACTAAGCGACTACACGTTAAGGGCGCCCCCTGTGGGGCACGGACCTTGGTTTAGGGCATCGCAGGAGGAGGGCAGCTAGGGACAGGCTTAAGCAGGAGGAGGCAAGGAGCATGTGTTGTAAATCAATGACCAAACTCTTTGGCATAATAATAATAAGGTTTATTATAGAACAAAGTACAAATACAGACAGAATACACAACGCAAATGATGATAGCATAAATTAAAAACTGTGGCGCAACTTCCAATGCCCGAATCCTGGTGGGAGAGTAATATTTGCCACGCGTGATTTCTCTTCTCAGTCGCTCCTACGGAATAGATGAATAAGGTTGGAATGGTAATGTGAGCGTGGCGAGTGCACCACAACTATGTTTCGAAAATCATAGCTCGACCGATTAATTCATTCACCGCGTTTAGTGTGCTTCGGACTACTTCGGAACACAGAACTCTGCTTTAAAATGCCGTGTTGTTCAATTATAACCTGTAAAACAAAAAGTCAGACCGCAAGTATAGAGCGAGGAGGTAAATCTATCCATCGGTAAGTCGAAAATAACATTTAATTACAATTTTATTTGTAAAAAACATAAAAATATTCTGATCACTATGAAATTCCAAACATTAACAATATTACTGCAACAAGTTACAAAAAATATACATTGCCCGATGTGTAGGTACTCGCTTAATCAACGCAATAACCAAGTCCGCTTACAATGTACTGCATGCGTCGCGACCTCAAAACTTCAACCATTGACGTGTCATCCTTTGCCCTGATTGGCCCTGATGCACGGCGCATGTTTATCGACAGTGAGTTACAATCAGTAGCAAGCTCTCGATTTAAGTATGTGAAATTTATTTGTGTGCGTAATTCGCATACGTAATGGGCCTCTTGCTTGCAGTGGAGCTAAAGAGTGGGAGACAAGTGACGACACGCGTTCTCATACAAATCAGGAACTATTTCCTTTCTAACCTCTTTTATCTGTTCTGTGGTCGCTCCACTCTTGACAAAGTGGTCGTGGTTGTCACGTGGATCTTTGTGTTGAGTGACCCACTCTATCACCCGCCGCCATTCTTCCCTGACATATGCCTTCCTGCGGCACTCGTGCATTGTGTTGACAGTGGACGCCTTATAATCAAACTAAATTTTTAATGAATTTTCACTGTTGCCAATAGATATAATAAGGAAACGTTTGTCCTCTCAAACAGTACAGTATAATGTAAGTAATTCATATTATCCTTCCTGTAACTTCTACAATTATAAAGACAAACAGTAATCACAACACGCGCTGTTCTCAACTCACAGGGATCTGAAGTCTCAGTGCCAGGGACTTTAAGTACATAAGTCTAGCTTAAACATAAATGGGTTTTTTGGGAAGGCTTAAGCACATCAGTATAACGTAGTTATAAGGAGTATAGCTCTACTCATTTCGAATAGGATATTAGATAGGCACTCAAATGATTTCATAACATTGTAATAGTTCCTAGAAATACTGACTTTCATGATGTGACAATTACCGTATAATTTACTGTAGGTACACCAACTATATTATATAAATTAAAGGTAATCTTAAACAAACATGCAATTGGCGATCACCTCTTTAAAAAAAAAAGAGATCTAGAAATGTGAGAGATTTCACATTATTCGATAGTTCGGTTCGAACCCCGCCCATTATACTAGTGCCGTGAGCGCATTGTCTGTAATGCGCTCACGGCAGTAGTACAAGCATATGTAGCTTATTATTATTTATTACATACTTTATTGCATACTAACTTTGTTGTGCTTAGTTGGGGGGTCAACAAGATTGCTAGTAATGTGCATTTATTTATTTATTTATTGGCCTATCTACAATTTTTACACTGTTTATCTTTATATTACATGAAATATGTTACAAACATAGTGTACAATATGATGCTATAGACACAGCATGCAAAAACAAAATTATAACATCAATACTAGTGCAGAAATAACGCTAACAACAACTAGTTTGTAGTTTATACAGTAGACATAGAAAAACAAACAGTACGGTAGATGATTATTTTTTATGGACTTGGTGCTTGATTTTTAAGTGTTGTGGAAAAGTTGTTTCTTGATTCATCGCAATTATTAAAAAGCCTGCAAATTCTGGGGATAGGGGAATTGGATCCTGATACAGTTTTGCGGAATGGGGGATGTATTAGTTTGATAGGGTGACGCGGATAATTGTGGGGAAGTATAAAATTAAAATTTCTAACCATATTGGTAGTTCTTTCTTTTAATATCTGTAATTTTTGTTCGTCAAACTCAAAAACCGTGTGTAACCCGGCCGTCAAGCTCATCACATTAACCTCCACACAATACATTGTGCAGCAGCAAATTGATTGATCAATCGAATTCACGTGTACTGACGGCAGCAGATCAATTCAAACGAATTTTTAATCACCTGATAATGGCAAACGAATGAGTGAAACGAATCGAGCGTAAGCAAATTAATTGTTGTTGTTGATATATTCAAAGAATTATCCTCTTTCAGTTGAATTTAAAGCGTGTTTTGGGAACAATTTGATTATGCGTTCAGTTAACGAGTAAATCCAGCTGTTTTGAGGAGCTCTTGACTACATAATAACAGCTGCTAATCGGTCTAATACGAAAACCATACAGCCTCTAGACTTAGCCTTTTAAACCTGTCCCATCCCTAGTGAGATGCCAATAGCGAATCAGAACGCAATCCCTTCTTAGTCCTACCTCAGCTAGTTGACAGAATTGGTTTGAAGTATTAGATCGAACATTACCAATCTCAGTGTAGATTAGGTAGTGGTGTAGGAGATATTATGATACAGGTATGTGCGCATGTACAGCCGCCCTCATCTTTTCTTTACTTTTGTGATCCATCAGGCGCAGGAACAACAGCTTGACGTGCAAACTGATAATTGATGCACATTGATGCATGGAACTTCCAAACTTTGGGCCACTATGAGAAATTTCTTAATAGTTAGTACTTAATAGAAAAACTCACTAGCCCTTTTTTACCCGACCTGGGATGTATTATGATAAATATGTATGTAAGTTTATAATATTTATTTGTGTATATACAACGTGTAACGGAAACCCCATATCTATCCAAAAGGACTGAAGACAACATCTGTTATGGAGTCTCTATGCAAAGTTTCAGCTCAAAATAAGTGACTCACAGAATTGACCCCAAATTATTGGTTTCATATGTTTCTTGAATACCAGTAATAACAAACGAGTCACAGCACTATGAGGGTCATCACTTTCCACGTCACTTGCCAATAAAACGATAATTCTCTACGTTCTTCTTAATTTGAAAAATTCGGCCTCTGGTATCAATGTATTGAAATTTCTAATATGCTCCACACATGTAGACATAGGATTAGAAAACCCTTCCCATATCGTTTGTTATCACCCAAAGAAGCCGTGCACTCGGTATGTATATACCCTTTAAATTACATGTTGTATATACTTGTAATAAAACTTTTACTTTGAATATTTTTATGCACCTGCGATGTTACCTCTTCACCACCCCTGGTAAACTGGTAGAGAATGCCTATGGCATTAAGTCCGCCTTTGTACATTTTTGTTTTGCAGAAAGTTTTAATAAATAAACAAATAAATAAGACCAACGAGGCAGTTGAATTTACATTCGGTACATATTAAAGATATTCTGCTGGACAAAGGCCAGCGGTGGAACATAACAGGCTAATAAAATTATAATAATGTATTCTTAAAAGACAATAATGAAAATAACTACATGGGTATTATATTATTTGTAATGCTTGACTTTTGTCCTATCTTCAGATCGGTATTTAATAAAAGAACTTCTAGAACAATGCAAGTATTTAAGCTCAGAAAATCCTTTAAGGTTTTAGAGCGGTGCTTATCATTAAAGTGCACTAGAGAAGTTTTCTTTGAAACTTTCTCAGTCAAAAGCGTTTACTCCTCATAGAGTTTTATAGAAAATGGCAAGTTTTTATTACTAGAAAATGAATAAACTGATTTTAATTAATCTTGGTACGTATATACAACGTGTAACGGAAACCCCATATCTATTCAAAGGGACTGAAGACAACATCTGGTATGGAGTCTCTATGCAAAGTTTCAGCTCAAAATAAGTGACTCACAGAATAGACCCCAAATTATCGGTTTCATGTTTCTTGAATTCCAATAATAACAAACGTGTCACAGCACTATGAGGGTCATCACTTTCCACGTCACTTGCCAATAAAACGATAATTCTCTTCGTTCTTCTTAATTTGAAAAATTCGGCCTCTTGGATCAATGTATTGAAATTTCTAATATGCTCCACACATGTAGACACAGGATTAGAAAACCCTTGCCATATCGTTTGTTATCATCCATAGAAGCCGTGCACTCGGTATGTATATACCCTTTAAATTACACGTTGTAGAGGTGAGATAAACAGTCGCTCAATGTTAGTACTCAGCTGCTTGCAAATTCACGTTCTTTTTTAATTTAGAAAAGTTCTTTACTGACTATTTAGACCTTAGTATATTGCGTATCAAGTATCAGTTCACTAAACCGCCCCAAATCAGTTCATATATTGGCGAGTTACAATGCCAGAGACAGACACACTGATACACATATGTCACATATTTATACTTATAGAGAGCAGTAGTAGCCCAAGCCACAGTTTTGACTTTCGATTTTTAGGTTGTAGGTTCAACGTAAGTAGGTACATTATTTTGTGTAATTTTCATCATAACCACTGCATTCGAAACGTTAAAGGAAAATATGGTGTGGAGACGGGAGGTTATACGTGGGCTTTACAAAGTAAGATTACATAGTGCTTTAAAATTTGTCGTACCTCTACGCCTTGGTACATTTTTATATAGACATAATGTCATAATAATGCCCTTAGAATTTTTATGCGTTTTATCTTTGTCAATTTTTGATGCTTAGATAAAACACGACAGTGGGCATAATAATTGCCCGTTGGTATAGTGGTCAGTGGTCCTGACTGCTATGCGCAAGGTCGTGGGTTCGATTCCCACCTAGGACAAATGTTTGTGTGATGAGCACGGTCATTTGTTCTTTGTCTGGGTGTAATTTATCTATAATATGTATGTATTTAGAAATATATATGTATGTTTATCAGTTGTCTAGTATCCATATCACAAGCTCTGCTTAGTTTGGGACTAGATGGCGTTGTGTGAAAAAGTTGTGGAATATTATTATATTATAATTCTTTTACAGCCTAACTGACGGCCATATTGTTTTTGTGTACCGAGGAATCCAGCTATACAGATTGGAATTCCAGATTTAAATAATCTATATCGTCATTAGAAATGCAAGCTCCACAAGATGTTCACATGAGCGGTTCTATACACTCCGACATGTTAGAATATTGCCCGTGAATTGAATTCTCTTGTAATCGTATTGATGTGGCCTGTTTCTCGGTCAGCACTTGTAATGCCACATACCTATACAAATTTAATGTGTAGGTACAATTCTGTGAACCCTTTTAGGCCGTGCGCGCACTGCCTTGCGGTGGCCGCAATTCCGGTAGTTCTACCGCACCGGTAGACTCACCGCAGTGCGCGCACGGCCTTAGGCAACATAGGGGAACTTTACCTAATTTTCTCAGAACATACCTAATAGTTTTTACCCTCTACATGCCTTGGTAACTGTGATATCTTTGTAATAGTGGGTACTTTGGTATAAGTCTTGTAACCGTTCAACTGTATGACAGTCTGCGATTATACGCCATATAGTCAAGTTGTTGTTTCATTCCCGGTATCCAGACTACTCCCATATTCTTCAGTGGCGACGAGGACAGTCGATTCTACGCGTGATCAGTGCGATAAATAGTTAGAACATTGTTGTTATTATAAATAACACGAAATGTCGATCGGTAAAGTAGCGGAGTTCAAAGTGCACAGTGACGATTGGCGGTTATATGTGGATCGTTTGGAACAGTATTTCTTAGTGAATAAGATACCGAAAGAATTGCAAGTGCCTACGTTGATAACTGTGATGGGCGCGGAGTGTTATGTACTTCTCGTGAATTTGTGCACACCGGTTAAACCAACAAGCAAAACGTTTGCAGAAATTAGTGACGTCATGGAAAAACACTTGCAACCCAGACCAAGTGAGTTGGCGGAGCGTTACAAGTTTCGGCACAGAAAGCAGAAAGAAGGGGAGACGTTGTCGGAGTACTCGGCTGTTTTAAAGAAGATGTCCAAAACTTGTGGCTTTGGATCTTGGCTAGAAGAAAGCTTGAGGGATCAGCTAGTGTGTGGCGTGGCGAATGAAACCATAAGACAACGGTTATTCGCCGAAAGCAATTTGGATTTCGGGCGGGCGTATACGTTAGCTGTTAGCATGGAAGCAGCGGAAAAAGACGCCGCTGCTGTGGAGTGCCGCGGCGAGTTGAGCAACGCAGCGACACCAGTGATGACGGTGGCTTGTCAGGCGATGACCCCGGCCTTGCGGGGGAAAGGTGCGGCGGTGGCCACTCGTGACGTCAGCGGAGCGCGGCCACCACGCGAGACTACATGGCATGCCAGGCGGGGACGAGGCGCGCGCGCACCGGCGGCGGCCGCGCCCGCCATGCTGGGTGAGCGGGCGCAGCAGCAGTGTCGAGTATGTGGCGCGCGTCACGATGCAAACATGTGCAAGTTTGCGCGTTACGTTTGCCGAGTTTGCAATCAGCAAGGGCATTTGAGGCGTATGTGTCCAAATTTGATGGGGCACTACAACGTGGACATGCATCTAAGGGATGGAAACGGGTGCGATAGCGAGGGAAGTGAAGAGGTAATCATTGTAAATGTTAGCAGATTATCCGCGGCGCATTGTAAACCAATGTATGTAGTTTTAAATGTGAATGGAATCGATATAAGAATGGAATGCGATACCGGCAGTGCCGTGTCCTGCATAAGCTGGGAGTGTTACATAAGTCAATTTAAGGATTTAAGTTTGAAACCCAGCCAGTTAGCACTGAGATACTATACGGGCGAATCAGTGAAACCCTTGGGGGTTATACAGCCACTAGTAAGATACAAAGATAAATGTAAGAAATTAGAGTTATATGTCATTAAAAACGGAAAAACGATCCTTTTAGGCCGTCAATGGATGGCAGAACTAAAGATACAATTACCCATAATAAACTATGATTGTAATAATTTCTTAATGTACAACAATGTATTCGATGTGTCGGCTTTCAGTTCCAAATACTGTGAGGTGTTCGCGGAAGGGCTGGGGCGGTTCACCGGCGGCACGGTGAGCATACACGTGCGCGAGGGAGCGCGGCCCGTGTTCATGCGCGCGCGGCCGCTGGCGTACGCGCTGCGTGAGCCTGTGGAGCGCGCGCTGGAGCAGCTGCAGCGCGACGGCATTCTCTCGCCCGTGGAGCGCTCTGACTGGGCGACGCCTATCGTGCCGGTCGTCAAGAAAGACGGTAACATTAAGATTTGCGCAGATTATAAATTAAAATTAAACAAAGTTATAGAGGTTGACCGTTATCCGTTACCTAGGGTGGAGGAATTGCTGATTCGTTTAAAGGGTGGCGAGCATTATAGTAAGATTGATCTTTCACAAGCATACGCACAGTTTGAACTTGATGAAACGAGGAAATACACTGTGATTAACACTCATAAAGGATTATTTATGTATAATAGGTTACTAGTGTATGGTCTATCGTCAAGTCCGGGTATTTTTCAAAGACGCTTGGAGCAATTATTTGCGGATTTACCACATGTAGGGGTATTTTTGGATGACATTATCATTACAGGGTCTACCAGAGAGGCGCACATGCGCAATTTATGTGAGGTGTTTGACCGTTTAAAAAAATATGGTCTTAGAGTAAAAAAAAATAAGTGTGTATTCTTTGTAAAATCAGTTAACTATTTAGGCCACATAATTAGTAAAGAGGGTATTCACACGTGTCCCGATAAAGTCAATGCTATAATTGAAACGCCAGCTCCTACGAACATTTCGGAACTTCGTGCTTTTATTGGTATGGTTATGTACTATGGAAAATTTATAAGAAATGTTAGTACAATTCTAGCTCCATTATACAGGTTGCTTAAGACGGGGGTTCAGTACAGCTGGAACAAAGAGTGTCAAGATGCGTTCAGTAAAGTTAAGCAATTGTTGACTTGTAGTGAAGTGCTGATACATTACACACCGGAGTTACCCATAATATTAACAACAGATGCGAGCAGTGTAGGTATAGGAGCCGTGATATCGCACTCGACCGCGAGTGGCGAGCGCCCGGTGGCGTATGCGTCGCGCTCACTCACACAGGCGGAGAGAGCATACTCACAGATAGATCGCGAAGCACTCGCTATTGTGTTTGGAGTGCGTAAGTTTCACCAGTATCTTTATGGACGTAAATTTATACTAAGGACAGATCACAAGCCTCTCACCTATATTTTAGGCAACAAAGTCGGTATTCCGGTGATGGCGGCGTCTAGGTTACAGCGTTGGGCTGTGTTGTTAGCCGGGTATACCTATGACATCGAATATGTGACTTCGAATAGGAACTGTGCCGACGCATTATCACGCCTCCCGAGCAAGGAAGCTAAGGAAAAAATAGGGAATGAAAACACTTACGTTAATTTCGTAGAAGATTTTTTACCAATTACAAGCTATGATATTAAGAAAGCAACTGCCACCGATACAGTTTTAAGTAGGATTTTAACTTACATACAATCCGGATGGCCGGTGACATGTCCAGGGGAATGTATTCAACCTTATTTTATAAGACGGAATGAATTATATACTGAGTGTGGCTGTATAATGTGGGGATATCGTATGGTTATACCTCTTGCGTTGCAAAACTACATATTAAAACAACTTCATAGTAGTCATATGGGAATTGTAAAAACGAAAAGCCTAGCTCGTAGCTATGTATGGTGGCCAAACATTGACGCGGCTGTAGAAAAATTATGTAAGCAATGTGACACTTGTGCGGCGGAGGCAGACGCGCCGCGCCGGGCAGCCATACAGCCATGGCAGTATCACACTCGCCCCTGGAGTAGACTTCACATAGACTTCCTAGGTCCGTATAAAGGTCTCACATTCTTGATTATTATTGATTCCACTTCAAAATGGTTAGAAGCTTTTGAAATGACACGAACTAATGCGTCGAGTGTTATAAAGATTCTAAGATCTACTTTTGCAAGGTTCGGTTTGCCTGAGGAGCTAGTATCCGATCAAGGTCCACCGTTTACTAGCTCAGAATTTAAAAGTTTCCTGAAAAACAACGGTGTTAAACAATCTTTCTCACCGGCCTACCACCCATCTTCGAACGGGGCAGCGGAGAATGCAGTAAAATTATGCAAGCGGGCTATTAAGAAAGCGCATAGGGATCGGGTGGACATTGACACCGCCCTTCAAACCTTTCTGTTGGCTTACAGAAATACCGTACACGGTACTACCGGAGAAACTCCTGCCATGCTGTTACAGAGGCGTAATTTACGCTCCAGATTAGACTTATTACGTACTGAACGTGTCACAGAAGAGAGAGTACACCAAGCACAAAAAAGGCAAGTTGAATACGCCAGAGGTACTGAACGTAGTTTCCGGGAGGGGGACTCTGTTTGGGCTCGTGAGTACGGAAATAGTGACAAGTGGGTCAAAGGTAAGGTGGAAGGGGTAGACAGTACACGTAGGTATTCAATAGTAAAGGATAACGGTCAAACTCTAAAAAGACATGTCGATCAAATGCGTCGCAGATCTCGTTTATCTGATGTTACCTGTCCAGAGTCCACCAGCATTCCAAAATGCGGGGAAGAGAATGTTGTCGAGCCGCTTAGTGAGGGGGTGGAACAAGTAGTCTCGCCTGAGTTGATTACAATTAATGATGAGGGAAGCGTAGATCAGGGTAATGAGCCTTCTTATCAGGACTCACCCCAGTCACCAACACAATCTGCGTCGCCGGTGAATCGCCAGTCTAGGCGGACACGAAGACCAGTAGACAGATTTAGGATTACGTAATTAAATAGATTTAAGTACAATTGTATATTAGAATAAGTTAGGTTAAGTATTGTAGTATTGCAGTGGAGGTGTGATATCTTTGTAATAGTGGGTACTTTGGTATAAGTCTTGTAACCGTTCAACTGTATGACAGTCTGCGATTATACGCCATATAGTCAAGTTGTTGTTTCATTCCCGGTATCCAGACTACTCCCATATTCTTCAGTAACATCTTAAAGAACAGGGGTGCGATTGCTTGTCTGATGTTGGTGGCCACCCGCGATTACCTTCCTTTTCCTTTATTTTCTAGTTTGGAAAATCATCGAATGACAAGAAGTGTCACACACCGACTAATTATGAACCTAACCTGTTATTCCAGGCTCTTGCATTCCGGGCCGCGGTGTCTCTATAAAACTATCCCGCAAACCTAGCAGGCATTGAACTTAACCGATCCAATTACTGGAGCTGACTACTCTTTTAGGCAAGTGTAGAACACGATGCGCCATCTACTTGAGAAGTGTTATATAACCTATTTTTTTTTCTGAGTGATAGTCATCCAATGACCCCTACCGCTCTGGGTGAAGTGGAAGGGAGTATAATCAGACTTCTACTGACTAAAAACCTACCCTGTTCCTTCAACTGACCTTAAGTTCCGGGGCCGCGGTATCTCATTAGAACATTACCGCAACCCCGGCAGGCAATAGCCCTATGGGTTGCGGGAATGTTCTAATGAAATACCGCGGAGTTAAGTACTGTGTTCTGTGTTCTGGTAGTACTGATGTTTGCACGTATTCAATTCTTTCATCATTCAGCCGATTTCGTTCATATAATGAGAAGGTCATTATGTGAATGAAATCGGCTGAATGCTTTCATAATTATGTTTTATATTATAGATGACAGTAGTATGACATTTAGTTTTTAAGTAGTTGTATTAAAGTTATTTAGGTTTATTGTAACAAAACATATTTTCCATTATGAATTAGATAAATATTGTTTAAAACATCTGTTCGCTTTATTATAATGTTTGTAGCTCCTTCCGCCTGTGATACAGGATTAATCCTATTACAGGTATTAACATTGTAAGACTTACATAGTTTAATTAAGATTTATTTTGTAATTTACCTATTATGATTATTGAACAAAGATTATTATATTATTTACGTTGTAAATAGTATGTATTCTCGCTTATTTGAATATTTGAAAAGGCGCTTATAGTCTGTACGTGTCATTACTTACTCGTAGAGTCACTAACTCTAAGTAATAACACGTACAGACTATAATATTGTTGCTTAATATTTCAGTTTAAAAATTATTATGTATGCGATCCTGTACGTGTCTACCTGTTATTTATATATTTTTTTAAACATTAAAAGAAGAAGACCCAGACCCAGAACAATAAATAAATTGTAGGCCCTCCAATCATTTATTCCAGTGCGGGAATTGCTCTCAAAATTACTCCACCACTGCGTCAACCGTGTTGTTTTGGTGTTATATCTATACTAATATTATAAAGCGGAAAAGTTTGTTTGTTTGTTTGTTTGTTTGTTTGCTTGAACGCGCTAATCTTCGAAAGTACTGGGTGGATTTGGATGAAATTTGGTGTGGAAGTAGCTTGAAGCTTGAGGCAGGTTATAGGCTACTTTTTACCCGACTGAAAAAAAGGAGAGTTATGTTTTTACCGTGATAGAATCCACGGGAGCGAAGCCCCGCGTGAGTACTAGTAATGAAATAAAGCTATTATTATGACTTTTCAATAAGGATATAACTTGCTACAGTTCTGATTACGAAGCTCATTCAAAAGCACCCATAGTCTTTTATAATAGAATAGAATAGAATCATTTCATTCAGGAAAACATCCCATATAAAAATCAATAAAGTAAATAAAAAAATCTAATACTATAAAATCTTTACAAAATTAAAATTACATAATATATCTATACTTATAATAAATCTGTAGAGAGGTCAATTCTGTACATGAAATATATTTCCAAAATAACTATCAGGGGATGATTAGGGATCGATACTGATGCCAAAAATGCAATCAGTAAATTTTTTGTCTGTCTGTCTGTCTGTCTGTATAACCGTTATAGAAACAAAAACTACTTGACGGATTTTAACGAAACTTGGTACAATTATTTTTCATACTCCTGAGCTGGTTATAGTATACTAATCATCACGCTACAATCAATAGGAGCAGAGCAGTGAAGGGAAATGTTGGGAACATACTATAAGGATTATTTTTGAGAATCGGTCGCCACGCTCGACGCGTCTCGCGGCCGATAGTATAAAAAGGCGGGGCGTCCGAGCGCGAGTTCTTCAGCTACCCCGTCCGATTATCATACATAAAATACTTTATTTTCAGACCAAAGTCCATATATTCACACATAAACAAAAAATAAACACAAATCTATATATATAGATTTGTGTTTATTTTTTGTTTATGTGTGAATAAAAGAAATTCGTGTTAGTTATACTATTTATAACTCAAGAACGGCTGAACCGATTTAGCTGAAAATTGGTAGGGAGGTAGCTTAGAACCAGGAAACGGACATAAAATATTTTTATCTCGGAATTCCCATGGGATCGGGATTTACGTGGGAAAAAGCTCCCACGCGAACGAAGTTGCGGGCAAAAGCTAGTTAGATATATATAATAGTAAACTGTACATTTCCCTTTCCACTATAATAACTCTTCGTAGGTACCCAAACAATAAATTATGAAATGTTTTTCATTATTTGACAATATAAAGGATAGATACCCTGATATAGATAACCTGGGAGTCTTTAAGTCAAAAGTGAATAGGTTACTTCTAGGCAAGCGTGCTTCATCTTCGACCACATCATCGCTTAACATCAGGTGAGATTATGGTCAAACGCAAGCCTATCAACTTAAAAAAGATCTCTAGTAATGTGGGTAGAATTCACATTACTTGCAATCTTGTTAACCCCTCCAACTAAGCTAAATATGCTTGTGTCTGGAGTGGATTCACGGCAATAGTGTAATGGGTGGGGTTTGAACTCAAGACCTCTCGATCACAAGTCCGACACCTTAGCCATTAGGCTACTGACGTTTATAAAACGACGCTCATTCCCAAATATAGTCGTTACTACTAAAACTCGCAAATCTATATAATAAAAATGAATCGCTAAAGGTGTTGCTAAGCGCAAAACACGAAAGCGGCTGGACCGATTTGACTGATTCTTTTTTGTTGTGTTAGGTTGTGTCAGGAAGAGGTTCTTATGAAAAAAAAAAGTAGGAAAGGTCTGAAGGGTAGGGGTAGGGGTAGGATAGGGTAGAGGTAGAGTAGGGAT
>CALPBR020000031.1:0-20149 GCA_943138885.2 Tholera decimalis
TACGAAATGCCAGAAGCTAACATATTTTTATTAAATTTACTACGGTTACGGTTAATTTTAAGGTTAATACGAATATGAATGTTGCTTTCATATTGATATTTCAAACATATTCATTGAGTATTTTATACTGTGGAGCAGATGATGTTTTAAACATGTGACGTAATATATCAGAATTTATATTAAAATTTGAATGAAATCACGATTTTATTATTTACACAATTAGGGAGTCATTGATTTCAAATACTGTTTGAAAAGATCCAAATCACTTTACAGAAATAAATTACAATTTTCATGTTCATTACGTTCGTTCATTTCATAAGTACTTACGTGCTGACTGAACTTTGATAGCTTATTAACCACATGAGTAGGTATAGGTAGGATCTAGCTACTCATGTGTTATTAACTACGGTTTTCGAATTAAGAATTCGATGTTGAGAACTTATCAAACTTTACTTTAGGAATAACACATAATAATATGAAAGTTATTGTCATTGAAGTAGAGCTCTGCGGCAGCTTTTCGTTTGAATTTTTTCTTTCAACCTTACCTAAGAAAAAATTGAATTGTTGATCGAAGCGTGCGGACGTGTTTTTTGCAAAAATATTATTGTCCTCAAATTTTTTTTTAATAATCTTACATCATATAGAACTCTATAACAGTGACAATAAGTGTTTAAGTTCAGTGCCTCATAGAAAGAAAAAATAAAAATAACTTTGAATAAATAAAATACGAGAAAACATCTAAAATTGAACCTTATTAAAATAAAAACACGTGTCAAAGTTGAGTGCATATTATAATTCATTATTAATCGACAACGCAGGTGTCCCGAGCAACTTCTGGAAATCTAGCGTCACAGGGCGACGCAGGTGTGCCTTACTCAAATTCCAAGAAATATCGTGACCGATTCATTTGTTTACGAAACTAGCAATATTAAATAACAATAAAGATGGTCAACAACTGCGCGTGTTGTAATAAAGCACTGAGATCTTCCAATATAAAATGCTCCAAATGCGACCTACTGTTTCATGTTGTATGTGCTAATATTGGTAATCAGTCCAAGTTAACAGGTGAAGCGAAATTAAACTGGATCTGTCCATCATGCCAAAGCAAGGCAACAAAATTGTCACCACCCCCGTGCCACAGGTGCTGACGACGACTGAAGTCGCAACGCCTAATTCAGCTGATCGTTACCACTCAACGTCATCCCTTGACTCAACCGTACACTTCACTGTAACCGACTCAGAAATATTACGCACACTTAGGGTTACCAGATCCGAAAAATAAGTTTTCCTGAAAAAACCCTTGTTTCGGCAATAATTTTCCTGACATTTTGGCAGAAACTTATATTATTTTACAAACTCGCGCGCGGCGCGTGGGAGTCTGGCAGAAACTTATATTATTTTACAAACTCGCGCGCGGCGCGTGGGAGTCTGAGTATGAGTGTTAGATGCCTTGTGGCGGGATGCGGGGCGCGGCGCGACTGAGCGAGTCAATTAGTAGTTCAGTACTCTTGCAAACGGTGCTAAGTTCTAGTAAACTTTTTGTTGTGCGTATTTGTGTGGCAAGCATTTATTTTATAACGAAAAGGCTTACTTTTCTTTTTTTTAATTCCTGAAAATTTCCAAATTTCCCTGTTTCCCTGACAGAGAGCTGAAATTCCGGACATGTCAGGAAAATTCCTGTCATCTGGTAACCCTACGCACACTAAGCTCCGAAATAAAATTGCTTAGAGGTGACGTGGTGGACATCAAGTCTCATATAACAACACTGACCGATCACCTCACACAGTGCTACGCGCGCCTTGATGCATATGACTCAAGAATTAAAATATTGGAGAAACGTGAAGAAGAAATTATTGTCCTCAACAACACTATAGTCAATCTCCGAGAACAGTTGAACACACAAGCACAGTTTTGATTAAAGAATGAGCTTAATATATCTGGCATCAATGAGTCCAAAAATGAAAACCCACTCCATATTGTTCGCGTATTGGCTCACAAAATAGGTGTGTCCTTAGAGGAACACGATTTAGATTACGTAACCAGAACAGGAACACGCCGACAACAACCCACTGACTCAGCTGATACTCAACCACGTACACTTGCTGTCCGCTTTGTTCGACGCTACAAGCGAGACGAATTCTTAAAGGCCGCCAAAATTAGAAAAACCATCACTTCCGCTGACGTCGAGGTAGCTGGTGCAGCTAGAAATATCTACATTAACGAGCGTCTCACTTACGAAAATAGGCAGTTATTTCGTAAAAGCAAACTATCTGCGAAGGAACATGGCTACAAGTTTTGCTGGGTCAAGAATGGTGCAGTGCTCATACGCAAGCAAGAAGGCAACCCGTCAATTCATATACGCAACAAGGAAGATCTGGAAAGATACCTTGGCTCAGCGACCCACGTGTGACGTCACCTATCAGGACCAACAGATATTAGGAGCAACGATATTTAACAACAAACAGTACAAACATTTTTTAATATTACTTAAATTTATTTTTTTACGATCTTATGACTCAAGACCTCTTTTTTATTTTAGATGTCAAACCTTAGCTAGCTTTTATGTTATTTTTTAATTTTACTACTTTATTTTATACTTGAAATTCAAAAACACACTGTTACACAAACCAAAACACAGTCAAGATCTTGCACTGATACATTTACCACAATTTAATTCTTTAACATTACAACTGCGTAAACCTACACTTAGTGAAACCTCACTCTACAATACTAAAATACATTTATGCCCGCATACTCGCATTCATGCCTTTATCAAGACACACACACACACTCATCTTAGTACACATGCCTCAAGCTCAACCACACTATCACCCACTAATATTCTCTCAAAGTCTTCAATTTTCTACGTATCTATTAACAACGCATGCACAAATGCTCAAATCACTCTGACTAAAACAACCAAAGCTCAACTAGACAATGGTAATAATTCTCGAGTTTCTTTGCATCTACTAATAATAGTGACAAAATCAAGAATGACAAATATCATAAATATCCAATTTTATACTTCTCCTGATGGCTTTACTTAATGTTATACAGGATATTGACGAAACCGTAAATATAGCTTGTCACACATGCGAACAGTTAGAAGATTGTAAGAAATTCATACAGAAGAATAATAGTTGTAAAATACTTACGTTTAATATAAGAAGTTATCAACGCAACTTTGATGATTTTTGCATAGCTCTCAAACGACTGGGTACTGACTTCGATGCAATTGTTTTAACAGAATGTTGGTTAAGTGAAGGGACAATAATGGAGCCACTACCAGGTTATTCTATCTCTCGCTCTCACGCACAGGTTAACAAAAATGGAGGTGTCATTATTTATACCAAAATGAGTAGAAATGTGAAAGTTCTAGAGTTAAGCATTGCAGAAGCTGATAGTATCATACTTGTTCTGGACAATGAAATAACGATTCTGGGAATTTACCGATCGCCTTCATTTTTAAACTTAAATAATTTTATCACATCCTTAGATATTACTTTGTCTCAATTAAAAATATACCCAACTGTTTTTGTAGCGGGAGACCTAAACATAGACATAATTAATACAAATATTGCAAATCATGCGGATTACTTGAGCCTAATGGCCTCACATGGTCTTTTACCTGCCATCACTGAACCAACCAGAGAGCGTACTTGTCTAGATCACATATTTATTAAATCAAGCTGTAGGTCAGTTGGTATAATAGGGAAATGCTCAATAACAGATCACGATATGGCCCTGGCCGCCATTTCTCGAAATAATAATGTCAGTAAACCATGCACAAGATCCCGCTGGATGAACAGAACTGACGATGATGCAATCGCAGAGGAGCTACTACAATTCGACTGGTCTGATATCCTTACTTCAGATTGTGCCAACTCATCTGTAAACATATTTACAACAATTATCACTAATCTAATTAGTAAGCATACGCATAAAGTTAAAGTAAGCAGAAGTAAATTCACTCTCAAGCCCTGGATCACTCCAGGTCTTATAAGGTGCATTAAGCACCGAGACAATCTTCATCAAGTTTCAAATTACCACCCTGACGATGAAATAAAAAGACTGGTTTACAAAAGATACAGGAATTATTGCAATAACCTTTTAAATAAATTTAAAACAATACAATAGCCAGCTTATAATTAAAAACCAAAAACACCCAAAAAAACTGTGGAACACACTCAAATCAATATATAGCCCAAATAACCAGAAAAATGACTCAACTCAGCTAATTTCCAACGCAGATGACCCAGTTAATTCACTAAATAACTGTAATGCCTACTTCACCTCATTAGGAAAAAATCTATCTGACCAAATACTATCTAGAATTTCTGAAACTCAAGAATCCCTAGCCAAGAAATACAAACCACGTGAAAAGTTCCCAGACTCTTTCTTTCTTCATCCCACAGATGAAGCAGAAATAAATAAATATATTTATCAACTTAAGATCGACAGCGCACCAGGACTTGATGGTTTCACTACAAAATTATTATTAAAAATTAAAAACACAATTATTAAACCAATTACACATATTTTCAATTTAAGCTTAGAATCTGGAACATTTCCGGATTGCTGGAAAGTTGCCGCTGTAAGACCAATACACAAAAATGGCCCTGCAGACTTACCTGAAAACTATCGACCAATCGCACTTCTGTCCATATTGTCGAAAATATTAGAAAAATTAGTTAACAACCGGCTTACAAACTTTTTTGAAACACATAAAATGATATCAGATAGACAGTTCGGATTTCGGCGTGGAAAGTCCACTGAAGATGCGGCAATATTACTCACTAACACGATAGCAGCTTACACTCAAAACGAAGAACAGTCGATGGGAGTTTTTTTAGATCTCGCAAAGGCCTTCGACACAATATCAATTAAACTCCTCTTGAAAAAACTGGAATATGCAGGAATACGGGGGCCAGCACTTGATTGGTTCACGAGTTACCTATCCAATCGAGCGCAGCTAGTCAAAGTAGGTGAACACTCAAGTGACGTGCTTCCAATTGATTTTGGAATACCCCAGGGCAGCACACTCGGTCCGACACTCTTCAGTTTCTAGATGAACGACATTTTAAACCTGCAAATAAACAATGCCAAAATAATTTCATATGCTGACGACACTGTCATAATTTTCCATGCTAAAACCTGGGAACAACTTTTTCAAGTTGCCGAAATCGGACTATTAACTGTTTCCGAGGCTTTAGATGCAAATCTCCTAACTCTTAACATTAAAAAACTAAGTTTATAACCTTCTTCAAAACAATAGCTTCCCGACCTCCACAGAATTTAATACTCAAATATCACACATGCTGCATATATCATACACCACTCCTTACACACTGAAAACCTTTCATTCAAACCTCACATACACCTGCTGTCTGGTCGCGTTAGGAAACTGATACATGTGATGAAGAAAATACGTGACTGTACACCCATGGACATTCTACGTACAGTTTATTTCGGCCTATGTCAGTCAGTTCTTCAATACGGGATTTCTGTTTGGGGTGCATCTGGGAAAACCACTTTTATAGAAATAGAAAGAGCTCAAAGAGCAGTTATAAAAGTGGCACTAAGAAAGCCTTTCCGTTACCCAACAGATCTAATCTATGAAGAGTTCTCTGTCCTGAGAGTACGGCAGTTATTCCTACTAAACGCTACACTACACATACATTAAACCCTGAAAAATAGAGCAGATTATAAAAAAATCGCCTCCAAACGTGTCCTCAACATTCCCCTTCCCAAAACAAATAGCCTTTTAGCCAGACGATGCCCTTTATTTACACATGTACACACGTATAATAGAATCAGCAAAATCTGCGACATTAAAGACTTGAATAATTTTTCGTGCAAGAAAACTTTAATAAAATGGCTTGCCAAACTTTCTTATGAAGAAACGGAAGAAATTTTAAATTAATGAACTTAATACAAAAACAGCGCCTTTACATTTACATTAAATGCGCATACACAGAGAATACTTACACACAACACACACATTACACTCTACATACAGACAATTGACACAACACACAAACACTTACCATTAAAATTTGTGTACTTTTTATATTATTTTCGAATGTTCTTATTTTTTTAGCTTATATTTTATTTATTTTTTTCATTGTAAAATTTTGATGTTTTAGAACTAGTTACATCAGAATTAACATGTCCACGCTATTAATAAATATTTTTTATGACTATGTACCGCAATTCAGGTTCCCAAGATACAGGTATGACCTAGTTTGGGGACCACCGATCAACATAATCTAGAATTCGTCACACGGTTACAAACTAAATAATTGTAATTGTAATTATAGAATTAAGAAAGTTATTGTAAAAATGAAAATAAAATTTATTCTTATTCTTATTCTTACCTAATTTATAAAAAATAGCCGAATAATTACAATAGGAATAAAAATCAATATTTAATAAGTATGGCCACTGGTCACTTACTTTTTATAAGAATTAATATCTGAAATCTATAGGCACCGCCACCTAGCTACCGCCACTCTCCCACGTAGGTTTCGGATTTAATTTAAATAACCTCGCATTTTTCCACTGTCTTTTTCCATGAAAACCTCGGACTTTAACGAATATTTGAAAAAAAAATATAATCGGAATTAGTTCAGCCGACTTCGAGATTTGTGCTTAGAATACATTTAGCAATTCATTTTTATAAATCCAGGTCAGGGTTAGATCTTCTAGCTTCTGAATACCATAACGGCTGATAAAGATGTTCAAATGACATCTGGGACCAAAAACTTAGCTTGCTTTGCGTGGCCACCCATCAATAATGGATCGTCCTCGTCAGGCGTTGTTTAACCTTGAAGATAAACCTGTGCGGCTGTTAATATTAAGCCATGAACTCCTCTGAACGAATGTAATATCTGATAACTTGTTTTTAAAATAATCTTAGGGTTTGATCTTTTTTCATGAAAGAACACGCTTTTTTTTTATTGATAACAGTTTCGCGTTTGGTCAATATCTCACCTGATGGTGAGTGATGATGTGGTCGAAGATGAAGCACGCTTACCTAAAAGTAACCTATCCACTCTTGACTTAAAGACCCCTAGGTTATAGCTATAGGAAAACACAGACTCCGGCAGGGAATTCCACTCCTTAGCCGTACGCACAATGAAGGTATTCCCAAAACGTTTGGTGCGTATGGGTGGGATGTCCACCATGTAACGATGGCGCTTCGCCGTTTGTCTCGTAGTCCGATGATGGAACGGGCTTGGTGGAATTAGATTGTGTAATTCCATCGCACACTCCCCGAAATGTAACCGATAGAAAACCGATAGACTTGCAACTCGTCGTCGATGTTCAAGGCTCTGGAGCTTTCACTCGACCAGTGCATCGTTGCCAATGAGTCTCTTGGCCCGTTTCTCAATGGAATCAAGCGCGTCCAGTTCTTATTTGACAGATCCATCCCAAAGATGAGAGCAATACTCCATACACGACCGAACCTGGGCTTGATACAGATTAAGGGCGGGTAGCCCGAACAAAGTAGGCATTTATCGCTACCAAAAGTTGCCCGCGATTCCTGCGAAGCGAGCCGTGCGCTTACGTCGCTGGCGTGAACTTGTATGAACCCAAAGCCGAGGGAAGTGCCACATTATAGGTAAACGGGCAGCAGGTCAACTTATTTTATTAATAATTTTAAAATTTGAAACTACTTATGTCATAGTTGTTTCGAAAAAAAATAGGGATAGTTAAAAATAATACAATTGTGAAAAAAAAAAGATTTATGTGCCATAGTTTTGTCACAAAAATTATTGATTACATTTCTCTTACTTCTATGAAACAGTTGAAAGTATATTAACATATTAACGTCCTAAGATTATTAGGTACTTACTTACTTATTTTATATAAAACTAGATTCATTAATATCATTACCATTAATCCATTAAAAATCATTTAAATTTAACTGTCGTGTGCTTTGTCCCGGTTGTGAATCATTAGGGTCATTTTCGTTATTATCTTGGATGGATAAGTTTCTAATGGACATACCACGTGCATTTCTGCTGTCTATAATTTCGGGCAGCAAGCATTTCATGTAAAATTTTATTAATTTTGGTTTTATTTTAGTTTCCCAAAATATATCGTTCGCCTCAAAGAGCGTCAGCAACATGACGAGGCCCCCTCTGCAGAGGGCCGAAGCCTGCCGGGGTCGTGGGACTTATCCCATTACCGTGACCCCGGTACGTAAAGGGTTATTGAAGGAACACCGTGGATTTTAGTCAGTAAAAGTCTGACAGTCCCTCCCACCCTGCCCAGGGTGGGAGGACTTATTAGATAATTTTACCACGTTAAAAAAAAAAGTTGTTTTAGTGTTTTTATTATATTTTAAAATTTGTATTTTGTTTTCTTTTATAAAATTAGAAAGTCCTTTTTTTAACCGACTTCTAAAAAAGGAGGAGGTTCTCAATTCGGATGTTTGTATTTTTTTTTTTTTTTTTTTTTTTTTATGTTTGTCCACGCATAACTCCGTCGCTTGCCAACCGATTTGAAAAATTCTTTTTTTGTTGGAAAGGGTATACTTCCCAAATGGTCCCATGAAAATTTTATCGAAATCGGACGAGCCGTTTCTGAAAAATCAAAAAAAGTCGAAAAAAATAATTTACCTTGATGATCTTTTCGTTGACTCTGCATTGCGTTTTTTGTTCGCGCATAACTCCGTCATTTACGAATCGATTTGGAAAATTCACTGACCCACTAAAAAGCGCGAAAATAAAAACTTTTTTGCAAAAAATAAAACCGACTTCCATATCAAAACACTACAAAGCCAAAAATAATTTTAATTTCGGAAGGCGGTGTGAAAAAAAAAAGAAAATACAAAACCAATAACACCGACTACCGAAATTAAAATTATTTTTGGCTTTGTAGTGTTTTCATATGGAAGTCGGTTTTATTTTTTGCAAAAAAGTTTTTTGTGGGCTGTAATTGGACACTTGACTTCGACTATTGTATCTGCTCCAATTAAGCCGTCAGGCGTTGCCCCTATAAAAGGGTAGTCTTTATCTATAAATAAACCGCAGGATACAATGATAACATTTTCCTGCTGCTGCAACTGCTGCAAAGCTTGCTGCTCATGCTCAACTCCATGTGCGATGGATGTGACGTGAGCCAAATTTTTTTTGTATTGTTTAGTACCAAATGTTTCCGAACGCACCCTTTTGACATAAGGAAATTTGATCTTGACATTACTCTGACTTGACAGATAGATTTTGCTTCCTTGGAAAAAATGTCCGCGGCGGACCTGTTGAGTTAATTATAATTGGTGAAATATCGCTTTGAAATCGCCTGTTGCAACCGATAATTGGGTCGCGATTATCAATTGGTTGAATTTGTAATCCCCGTTTGACGAAAACCCCGGGATATTTTGGGATTCCTCGCCGGTTGGTGGCCACCTCGTGGCACGCGCATTTGGTGGAAATAAGTAGTGATAAACCGCTTCAATCTGCTGGAAACAAGTAATTGTGCTGTGATTGCTGAGGACTGCATCTTGAGAACCTTCGTCCATCCACACATGACTTTCACTATACGTTCAATTACTCATTACCTATACACACACGCACACACGGACGCGGAATCAGGAAAGGTCATAGCTTGTCGTCATCAGCTCCTTGGGTAAGTGATTATAATTATTAACCACTAAGGGGAAGCCCAAAGGGCTATAGTGTAACCTTGTTTATTGTAAGCAACGTTAAGCTCCACGAATCGTGGACAGTTCCGGACACCCCAGTTATCGTTGCACTGGGCTTCTTGTAGTCCTGAACATTTGGTAAGCAGAGCGTGGGTTTTAATATAAAATCCACATAGTACATTTTGGTAGCAGGCGTGGCTCTTATAATATAAGATCCACTGGTTTAATTGGAAGTTTTGAATATTGTTGAAAACTTAAAACTTAAAACTTGAGTTTAATTACTTAACATAACTTATATAACTTAATAAGTTTGAATATATTGCTTTGTCAGCCGGGCTCAAATAGTACTTGTAGTTTGTACTGTAATTTGTAGTGCTAGCCCCTTGGTATTGAATTGACAAGTAGGATTTATTTGTGAAATTAGGAATTATTGGTATAATTTGGTACATAATTTGGTATTTGTTGCAATTAATAATTGAATGTTACTGATCTGAATTTGAAAGGTTATCTAAATAATATTTACACATAGTCTAACATAACAAGACTTGAATGGTGTGGATTGACTTATTGCATTTATTTGTATTATTGGATTGTTGTTAGAGATTGTCCGGAGCAATATTATACTTCAATTGTTGTATTAATTGGAGTTGATCCTGCACAATATATACATTGAATTGTTAATTATTTTGTAACTAGCCATCTGTACCAAGCTAGATTCATACTTGGAATAAGTGCAGGGTCGGATTTGGACTTGAAATAACTGAATTTGAATTTTTATTTTGTTGAAATTATTTGGTCGGCTAACAAGTCATTGTTGTTTGTTTAGTTAATTTTAGCCTGTTGTATTAATATTTGATTGTTGCAATGGCCTCATTAAGGGCAGTCAGGGAAGCTGCTGCCGGATTGACCTCACAGTTGAGATGGTTCACATCGGCAGCTGCAACGGTTGAGAGTGTAGAATTGGAAGAGCTCACCCTTGCTCGGTATGGGCAAGTGATTGAGAGGATCAAGTCAGCTGATGCTGCGCTCACACGCTTCAACGAGTACATCATGGACTTGGATTTGGGGGTGATGGATCAGACAGCCCGCGATAAGATTTTGGGTGACTATGACCAGATTGTCCACCTGGGGGATGTCATATGTCTACGAGCGCGGGAAATTTTGAAGAGTCGGGTGCCTGATGCGGCCAAGCTGCAGACCCCTGTTGTTGCAGGCCCTGGACTATTGAGTAGGCTGCCCACCCTGGAGCTGCCACATTTTGACGGTCGCTTGGACCACTGGCTGGGCTTCCTAAATATTTTTAAAAGTCTTGTGGATGCACGCTCGGACCTCGGACCTGCCCAGAAGCTGGCCTATTTATTGTCTGTCCTGGAGGGCGAAGCCAGAGCCTTGGTGCAGCACTTGCCGGTGACGGATTCCTCCTACCCGACCGCTCTGGAGCTTCTCTCCCGACGGTACCAGAACAAGCGCTGCCTGGCTGATGTGCACATCGACCAGATTTTGGGGCTACCGGCCATTGTCAGCACGTCGACGTTGCGCACTGACTTGCTGAACCCGTTGGTCTCAGCGACCAACGCCTTGAGACGTTTGGAGTTACCGGTAGAACATTGGTCCTACTTGTTGGTGCACATAGTGCTGCAGTTGCTCCCCGCGGAGTTGAGGTCACGTTTTGAGCAGAAGTATGGTGGGGATAGTGCCACCCATCTTCCCCCCTTTGACGACCTCCTCAAGTTCTTGGAAGACGAGTGTCGGTTTTCGGATAACACTCGTGGCGCCACGGGGTCACCCCCACTACCTTCTCAGCCCAGAGACCAGGGGCGGACTAGGGCTCGGGGGCCTGTTGATGTTCACCCCACCCCCCGTTTTGCTGGCGCCCGGAGTCCTCGGGCTAGGGGGCCTGTTGATGATCGCCCCGCCCCTCGTTTTGCTGGCGCCCGGAGTCCGCATCATTGTGACTTTTGTAAGGCAACGGGGCATGTCATGGCGCGTTGCCCGGATTTTTTGAATTTGTACGTAAGTGCCCGCCGCCGTATTGTCAACGCATGCCGTTTGTGCTTCTCGTGCTTGGGGGCCCACTTCCATCGAGACTGCCCCGACCCCCGCCCGTGTAGAATTTGTGAAGGGTCCCACTTGGAGATTTTGTGCGCCAACGCGAACCGCTCCAGCAGACCAGCTTCTGAGGGGGGTTCGCGCAAGGGGGGGACCCCGGAGACGAGCACCGGGCTGAGACCCGCGATTCTGTACGCCGCACTCCACCCCCCGCGCAAGTTGAACGGGAGCCCCACGAGCGCCATTTGGTCTCCCCTCGTCAGGGAGAACGCGCATTGGCTGCTAGGCAGCAGTGGCCGGGTCGGCGCCGCTGCCTTTCCCCTCCGTTGGCGGAACGTCCTACGTACGTTCTTTGATTAGGTCTGATTGCGGTACGAATTACAAGGGTACAAGTAACTATTTGAAGGAGGTACACGCCTTCCTAATGAGAGCCAGGTTGATATTGGTAATAGTTTGGCCCGCCGAGGGGTCACTTGGTTGTTTGACCCGCCAGCCTGCCCCCATTGGGGGGGTACTTTTGGGGCCGCGGTGAAAGCGGCAAAGGGACGCTGGCGGAGATTGTTGGGAGACACCGTTCTCACATTTAAGGAACTAGCTACGGTATTTGGCCGCATTGAAGCTGTGTTAGATTTGCACCTTGTCAAGACTTCCAATTGATTAGCGGACGGGTAGGCCCGTCCGGGGGGGGGTAGATGTTTAGTACCAAATGTTTCCGAACGCACCCTTTTGACATAAGGAAATTTGATCTTGACATTACTCTGACTTGACAGATAGATTTTGCTTCCTTGGAAAAAATGTCCGCGGCGGACCTGTTGAGTTAATTATAATTGGTGAAATATCGCTTTGAAATCGCCTGTTGCAACCGATAATTGGGTCGCGATTATCAATTGGTTGAATTTTTAATCCCCGTTTGACGAAAACCCCGGGATATTTTGGGATTCCTCGCCGGTTGGTGGCCACCTCGTGGCACGCGCATTTAGTGGAAATAAGTAGTGATAAACCGCTTCAATCTGCTGGAAACAAGTAATTGTGCTGTGATTGCTGAGGACTGCATCTTGAGAACCTTCGTCCATCCACACATGACTTTCACTATACGTTCAATTACTCATTACCTATACACACACGCACACACGGACGCGGAATCAGGAAAGGTCGTAGCTTGTCGTCATCAGCTCCTTGGGTAAGTGATTATAATTATTAACCACTAAGGGGAAGCCCAAAGGGCTATAGTGTAACCTTGTTTATTGTAAGCAACGTTAAGCTCCACGAATCGTGGACAGTTCCGGACACCCCAGTTATCGTTGCACTGGGCTTCTTGTAGTTCTTAACATGTATAATAGGTTTTTAACGAGGGGAGCTGTATCTAATGTGACTTTTCTTTTACATATTGGCCCAAAGTTGGAAGCAGTTATTATGTGTTTTCTTATTTCGAGCCACTCGCTGCTATCTCTTTGTAATATTATAGATCTTTCTACCTTGTGTCTATCAGATTTAAGTGTTTTCAGATTTTTGAGAAATTCTTCTTTTGATGTATCATGTTCTTTTTTCGACATATCGGGCGATGAACAGTATGGACCATAGTCGTGTTGCTCTTTATTTACATCTTTTAGAACTCTTCGTTTCTTCACTGGGTGTTAAATATTCAATTTTCGTTTTTTCGCACGTCTTTTCTCAACATCTTCAGATTTACCACCGGGAGCGTTACTTGATAGAGCTTTTTGAATTGTTGATACTGCAGATTTTGTATTAAACGATACAACGCTGCTGAGAGCAAAATTTATTCTTTTACCGCCAGTAAATTTTGCTATGACTCTGTTGAAGCATTCTACCGTATTTGTGTTCAGGTCTTCAATCAAACTTCGTGATTTTGAAGCTACGTTGGACACAATAGCATTTATTCTAAAGATAAATGTTGAATTTTCAATCTTTTACAGTTCGCCACCACTGGTTTTTTCTTTGTCACAAAAGTAATTTTGACACATTTGATGATTACCATAAGCGTGAGATACAGAGTTAATAATATCGTTGTGTAAAACGGATATTGCTACATTTTTAGGACTCTGCGAGGCCTTGTGATGTTTAATAGATTTCACTATTGCCTTTCGCATTGTCATATTTTTTTGATTAGTGAGAGTTTTTCGGTGCGCCAACATATACCTTGTTTCTGTGATGACCGCTCTTAACTTTTTACAAAAATTGCGCAATATGTGATTTCGGCACTCAAGTTTCTCAATCGTCAAATTTTGGCTTTCATACGGATTTGCGTTAAGAATTTTAGAGTAGGTCGAAGCGTCGCCATCTCCTACCATTCTGCCATATATAAGGTTGGGTTTTTAGTCAGTAGAAGTCTGACACTCCCTTCCGCTTAACCCAGAGTGGGAGAAGTCATTCGATGAATTTCCCAGTCAGAAAAAAAAAGGGCTTATCGATGTCCTTCAAATCGGCTCATTATACAACGTGTAACGGAAACCCATATCTATCCAAAAGGGCTGAAGTCAACATCTGGTATGGAGTCTCTATGCACAGTTTCAACACAAAATAACTGACTCAAAGAAGTGATACCAAATTATCGGTTTCATATATTTCTTGAATACCAATCATAACAAACGTGTCACAGCACTACGAGGGTCAATAACTTTCCACGTCACTTGCCAATAACACGATAATTCTTTACGTTCTTCTTAATTTGAAAAATTCGGTCTCTGGAATTGTGTATTGGAATTTGTAATAAGTTCTACACACGTAGACTTAGGATTACAAAACCCTTGCCATATCGTTTGTTATCATCCAAAGAAGCCATGCTCTTGGTATGTATATACCCTTTAAATTACACGTTGTATACAAAACTAAAGACACCGCCTTCCGAAATTAAAGTTATTTTTGCCTTTGTAGTGTTTTTTATGGAAGTCGGTTCTATTTTTTGCTAAAAAGTTTTTTTTCACGCTTGTTAGTGGGTCGGTTTGTAATTTATCTAGTTACAAAAGCCAAAATGTCAACTACTTATCACCTTTTACAAAATATTGCTTTTCCCAGTGCAGAACCGTTAATTTTTGAGGAGTTCTCTTGGTACATCACCATCAGCTCTACTTCATCATATGCATTGTGACGAGCATAAAGTGCTTAACATCCATATTCAAGTTATCTAATCGCAATAAACGAAATACTTAATATTGAATAATTTCGGTGGCCATCTGGGGTCTTCATCATCAGTTCCACTTCCTCAAATGGTGCTTTTCGAGAGCAACTGCACAAGGTACTATAAGAAATAACGCCATAGGTGTGCCTATAATATTTGAAGAGTTCCCTCGATTTCTCCATGATCCCATCATCATATCCAAACGTGACGACAATGGGACCAACTAAAAAGTATACCCTTTCAAACAAAAAAAGAATTTTCTGAATCGGTCCATCCATCTCGAGTTATGAGGTAACATAAAGTTCAAGACGAATTGTAAACCTCCTTTTTTTGAAGTCGGATAAAAAGGTTTCAGTTTCGCTTTCAGGTAGTCCGCGATTGACAATTTTTATACCTAAACTGACTATTTAATAATAATAAAACGTTTATTTCAACCAACAAAGGATCATACATTGCGCCCACACAGCTGTTTTACAAATTTACAAACATTTTCTAATATTGTGATATAACACATTTAATAAAAAATTGGCCAAGTGCGAGTCAGACTCGCCCATGAAGGGTTCCGTAGTAACTATAATAATATAATATAATATGTATATTTATTTGACGAATAAAAAAACCTTAAAGATTTCTTAAAACTAGCTCATTTACATTTTTACAACTACCCTAAATAACTTTGTTTTTCATAGTGTTTGTATGAACTACAAAGTTATATTTGCGGTTTTAGAAAATATGCTGTATCTCAAAAACTGCTGACCCGATTTCGTTGAAACTAATTTTGGTTGAAAGTTTACATTAAGATCTACAGACATATATTTTTTTTAGATTTTTCACTCCATTATTATAGAAGTTACACACATTTTACCACTTTGGAAGCTTATATCTTTTAAACGATTGACTTTATGAAAAAGTGGTTTTAGAAACCCTTATATCATTTTTAAAGACCTGTCTATAGATACCATACACGTATAGGTTTCATGAAAAAAAATATTTTCAGTTCTAGTTCCATGTATGAGGACCCCCCTTTATTTTAAATATTCTTTTATTTTTTTCTTAAAATCGGAAAGCGGTTTACAGAATACATCTACCTACTAAGTTTCACATGTATAGTCTTAATGGTTTCGGAACAAAATGGCTGTGACATACGGACGGACGGACAGACAGACAGCCAGACGAACAGACATATCGAAACTATAAGGGTTCCGTTTTTAGCCATTCGGCTACGGAACCCTAAAAAGGTTTTCATGTTAGGTATACTTTTATAACAGCAGTGTGGGAGCACCAATAGGCACAAAAGACAAAATAATAATAAAAAAACATACAATCAAAAAGACCACATAATCTTTTGTTCGGAGTGTTTTTTCTGTACGCTAGTATAGTAGGTACATTTTACTATGTATTCTGCAGTGAGGATTCCGATTATCAAGAAATCAAAGAAAGTACTTACTGTTCTTCTCTGCTGTTTTTTCGAACAAATAAGCCTGTTTCATTTCGATTCATTTTTGAACTGAAACAATTAAATATGTTATGGTATTAAAAAAGATTGGGGACTACCTGTACACGTAAGCGTTAGTAAACGGGCGGCGCGGGCGGCGGCGCCCGACATCAAAGGCGTTTTCCTACTGTAGGGAAATAATAAATTTATAATAATCCAATAATAAACCAATAATAATAATATTCCACAACTTTCACACAACGCCATCTAGTCCCAAACTAAGCAGAGCTTGTGCTATAAGTACTAGACAACTGATAAACATACATATATATTTCTAAATACATACATATTATAAATAAATTACACCAAGACAAAGAACAAATGATCGTGCTCATCACACAAAAATTTGTCCTGGGTGGGAATCGAACCCACGACCTTACGCATAGCAGTCAGGGCCACTGACCACTAGACCAACAGGCCTGTCAAATATAATCTGTCAAGTCAAAATATTAAGCCGGCTCTACACTACTCGCGAAGTTGCCTCGACGAAGTACTCGTCGAAGTTGATCGAAGTCCGAAGTATGTGACTACACACTCGTGCAACCTCGCGAGGAGCTCAGTCGCCCGGCGCCCGCACGATAGGCATCATGGATAACGTACAAGTGGCAGCTGCCGTTGCAATGTGTACTCTCGCGTATTATAACTACGTTCGGGTTTATCATTCAACGAAAATTAAAAAGAAATGGAGAAGAAGAAGATGGTGGATGATTGCAATGCACCGGAGCAGAACTAGGTTAGTAGATTAAACAGGGCACAATAAAATTAATTTTAACATTACCTTTAATATGTTTTATCACTCTGTTATATTTTTTGCAGACATACTATGGAGCAACAATTCTTTGAACTCATACAAGAACCATCTGTGGAATTCGAAAATTTTCAACGAATGTCGTTGGATGATTTTAACCTATTGCTCTCCAAAGTAGAACCCTTAATCGCCAAACAAGATACTCATTTAAGAGAAGCTATACCTGCCAAAATTCGTTTAGCAATCACTTTGAGGTTTTTAGCCACTGGTGACAGTTATAGAAGTCTGCACTTTTTATTTAAAATTTCGAGCCAATTAATTTCAAAAATTGTAGTTGATGTTTGTAAGGCTCTTAACGAGGTTCTTAAGGATGAAATTAAGGTAACAATTCCAATTTTTAAAACATATTTATTAAAAATTAGCGTAATACAATCAATTGCTTCTTATCATTATAATTATGAGCGAGTATGAAAACGATTATAAGTAGTATTATTAAGACTTATAGTATGCCTGACGTAATATATCACTTAAATCTGTATTGTGGTCAGGGACTGATTGAGTTTGGGTTACATTTGGGATAATTACTGTAGAAATATTTTCGGGTGGTCTAACAACTTCATCGCTTATAATGTGTATCATTGAAGAGTTTTGATTAAGAGTAGCGCTTTCGTTTGATTGTGGGATATGCAAAATATATTGACGTTCATTGGACTGGTCCGAAAATGGTGTAAATGTGTTGGGTGGCTCTGACAATGATGAGTGTGGCCTGGGACTGGGAGATGCCATTGTAGTATTAGGATAATTGGCCGATTTAGGCCGCTTTAATTTATTATAAGATGTTGAAGGAATTTCAACGAATGGGTTGTACTTGTATTGTTCTGAATATGTTGGAAGTTGAGGGGTATTTGGTGTAGAGGAACAAAATGATTCAATAGATGACGATCTGTCAACGCGACGTGGTTTTCGAAATAAAGCATGAATTTCAAACATCAAATCTTCTCTTTCATGCTCAGGCAACTTCTTTAGTTTTTTGGCAATTAGTTTCCCGAATACATCATACTCATCTTCAACATCTTCTTTTGCTATCTTCATGACTTTATTCAAATTGTTAAATGCCTCAGACATTTGCTTGCTGGCAATTTGTAACTCGGGGGGGTTGAGACGTCGCCGGGTAGTTTTATTTTGTGCAGTTGTTGGATTGGATGTCTCCATTGAATTTTGAGTATCCGCTGGGGCCGGAGAAGTTATTGGTTCGGCGGGCCATGAAGTATCTCGTTCCTCCTCCCCCTCTATTGGAGCAGTAACAATATTTTGATCCTAAAACAAAAAATATATATTATTATTTTTTTGTTTACAGTTGCCGAACAATGATCAGCAGTGGTTAAAAGTTGAAAAAGGATTTAAGATAAATTTTCCGCATGCTCTTGGTGCAATGGATGGAAAGCATATTGTTGTACAATGTCCAGATAACTCTGGTTCTGAGTACTTTAATTATAAGAAGACATTCAGTGTAGTACTATTGGCTTTAGTCGACAGTAACTATAATTTTATCTATGCAGACATTGGTAGTCAAGGGAGGATCAGTGATGGAGGTGTGTTTAAAAATTCTTCGTTATGGCAAAAAATTTCATCTGACACACTTAATCTTCCTAAGCCACGCTCATTATCCAGTGCTGATAACGTTGACCTTCCCTACGTTTTTTTGGCTGACGGAGCATTTGCTTTACATAATAATATTATGAAACCATATCCTGGTAATCATAATATTGGTTCACCGAAACGAATTTTCAATACGCGCTTGTCGAGATCTCGAGTAGTAGTTGAGAATGTTTTTGGTGTTTTAGCATCCAGGTTTAGAATATTTAAAAAGTCAATCGATTTAAATATCGATAACGTTCCTGTTATTACTATGACATGTCTCTTACTGCATAACTTTCTCAAAAAAAGTAATAATTCATCTTATATATATATGCCTTCCGGTATTGTAGACACATATGATGACAACGGCGATTTAGTTCAACTGGGAACTTGGCGGCAAAATATTGATAATAATTGTGCTTTGAGAAATATTACCCGAATGCCACGCAGGTCAAAATTATCTGCCGTTCAGATAAGAGATCATTTCGCAGATTATTTTTTTAATAGGAATTAAGTAAGTAGTTTTTATGGTATGCAATGTACAGACGCCAGCACATCAAGCTACCCTAATCTGTCAAATTTATTTAATATATTTTCAACTTACAACAAAATCAGAAGGTTCATGTTCGATTGGGAAAATTTGACAGATTGGGATAGGTTGATGTGCTGGCGTCTGTACCTTAAGTAGGTATACTATGAAAAATAATGTGTTTTTTTTTTCAAAAAACCCGACTGTAAAACAAACTAAAAAGTTCCCAACAAGTCACTTTTTAAGCTGTCTGATGTAGTTTTAAGCAGTTAATTTAGTTCAATTAAGTTTGTGACACAATAAAGCAACATGTCCTTCTCAATTATAATATCGATAATTTTTATCCCAAAGCAATTAAATCTACGTAAATTACAAATTACACTTTCGCTGTATAGTAAAAACAAACTAACTATGCATCGTAAATTAAAGAAGTAACTTTTTAAATGCAGATTTATGTAAATTCCGTCATTCAGTACACATTACAGACAAATGAACCTCATTTAAATGAAGTTAAAGTCTTAAAAAAAACTGTTTAAACAAGTAAAACTAAAAATTCAGAGTATGTATTATGATAATAACATAATTTTCTAATTGGGGTGTTTGAGGGTGTGCGTTAATTACGATACATGTTGTGTATATATATATACAAGAATTGCTCGTTTAAAGGTATTAGATTAGATAGATACATATGTATGTATGTACCTATGTACATACTCTCAAAGCATTACCTTATTTCTAGAGCAGTCGGGTAAAAATTAGCTGTAATCATTTTTACGGTACCTAGTATAACTGTATTCACTCACCTGAGGTTCATAATATTAGCCTATGTTTTATTATACCTATCGTCGTTGCGCGTGCAAAAGTCGCTATGTGTTATTTAGTCATTTTCGTTCTTTTATGCAGTT